>JAGKPY010000011.1:267111-552230 GCA_022609225.1 Boeremia lycopersici | reverse complement strand
CTTATATAATAGATTTCTTAAGCTATATTTATAAGTAAGATTATAGGTTAATAATATTACTAAGTGTTTTAAAAATCTATAGTATTTATTTTTAAATATATATTACTACTCTACTCTCTATTGTCTAGTTTGCTATATTTAAAGGGATAGTGTGCAACGTTTTGGTTTTTAGGTTTTGGAGTTTTGGTTTTCGGTTTTTGGTTTTGGCCCCCTGACCGTAATGGTCACCCGTAATCTAACGTCCAGTGACGTGTGCTGGACCGGACGTGCAACTCGGCCGATCTCTCTCCAGACTTCGCCCTGTCGACCCGACGGCTTTGACCACATCGTACGGGAATCATGTCTGGGGACCGTTCAGCACCGGTGTATGCATCGATCCGACGCCAGGCCGATGCTCAGCATGATGGTGGCGACGCGAGCGACGCGGGTGATGCGCGACCAAAGAAGAGGCCACGGAAGCAGAGGCCGTGTTACAGCTGTGATGGTAGGCCTTGACTAATTGTATGCTGTGCAAGAGACTGACGTATCCGAACGCAGAATGTCGCCGGCTGAAGATGAAATGTAATCGGCAGGGTGAGTTTGCTGGGCAAGGCGCCCTTCACAGCTGATGCCGCATTTGTAGTGCCGTGCTCTAATTGTGTGCGTCGCGGTCGAAGTTCTGTATGTAAGAGATCATCTTCAGATGTGTCTACAAATGCGATGTCAGTCCCAATATGCTTTTATCTCCCGACTAAGCTGAACAATACAGTCCCAGGCAAGGCGAACTAAATGGAGCAAATGCCCAATCGACAAACGGTGCACGACCACAGACTGTGCGCGGAAACCCGGCAGTTCAGATGACCGACGCACACTCTTCTGCGCGCAATCATGGCGAAGTACATGCTTCTAAAAGACCTATCTCTTCGACAGCAAACGCGATCACAATGGAGCCTCCGAGTAATCCTTTGCAAGCAAATCATGCTTGGGTTATCCCCAGTCCCATCACCCAAGTTGCAGGCGAAACTACAGATCCTATCAATCATCTTTCCGCCAGTGCGAGCAATGCTGATGCGGCAGTGGACATCACAGACGATGCGGCGCAAGACGGCTCGTATGGAACGTTGATGTTGAGCGAAGGGGGCCGATCGAAGTATCTTGGTCCAACTGCAGGCAGCGAGTGGCTGAGAGACGTATGTAAATTAATTGTTGATACCAATCAGAAGCTGAAATGTGCCAGTCTGAAAACCAACATGCATCGGGTTCGCCGACTGCGCTCACGACACGTGCGTCAAGTCCTACGATTACATACGATCCTTCCCCTGCCCAAGGTCATCTCAGTACTGTTGGAAGATTGGCCGGAGCATTTCCGTTCAGCCCGATGGCGCATATGGTCAGCACGCGCGATCTCTTGTCGCGTCTCCCCCCTAGAGACGAAGCATTGGCGCTGGTCAATTGCTATTATCGATATTGCGCATGGCAGTAAGTAGGCATTCTCCTGGATATTGAAGGTCTAATGCAGCCAAGTCATGATGTCGCACCTCGAGATCGCTTTGAGAAAACATTCGATCGCGTATACACCATTTCCAACGAACCATCCCGTCGCGTCAACGCTCAAGAGCTGGCCCTTGTATTCATCATCCTTGCACAGGGAAATGTCTTTAATATCGAAATAGCCTCAGATCCTACCATCCCTGAAGAACTCCTGCGCCTTTCAGAGTTAGCTCTGATGAAGGGGAATTTTCTTGCGAACAATACGGTTGCTGGAGTTCAAACTCTGGTTCGTCTTCGCTTAATTTGTAATATGACCCTTCACTGACTTGAGTAGCACCTGATAGCCCATTTACATTTGTCAGTGAACTGGTCCCCATCACTGACTTTTCAATAACAGTGTGCAGAAATTGGGACCAGGGGTCTCGAGGCGACAAAGCTTGGCCAGTATGGGGTCTCGTCATGCGCCTAATGCAAGCGGTGAGTTCAAGAGATCGCAAGATGCTAGTATCCTGTAATTGAGAAATCTAGATGGGTATGCATCGCGATGGTGCGCGCTGGAACCTACCCGAAGATGTGGTGGAAGAGAGACGCAAGGTCTTTTGGGAATGCAATGCCGCGGACGTGTTCCAAGCTCATTGCTTTTCGAGACCGTAAGTTGATTCCACCCAAATATCCGAAAAAAGCTAATAGCAGGCAGAAGCGCCGTCAACCCGGAGCATTGCGATACTGTTTTCCCTTCTGACCCGCAGACAACTGTCGGAAGCAAAGGCTATTTTACTCTTCGGTTCGAGCTTTCCCAGATTTCTGCTGAGTATGTGAATTCTGATGTGCATCCACATGGAATGATAGGACTGAGTGTAAGAACAGGATCTTGAACATGGCAATGAAGGTACAGAGGCCTCCGTACTCTTCAATACTAGAACTGGACGCAAAACTGTAAGTAACCGGATAATCGAGAGACGAAGACTAAACTTTGTAGCTCGGCCTTTGAACGCAGCATACCATTTGCTCTTCGGTCTCGAACCGCATACTCATCGATGCCGTCACAGTATTCAACAATGGAAGACGTACTCAAGGCCTCTCCCGAGCCATCGAGAACATCTGTGACCGTGACTTTTCAGGTACTTCTGCAACATAGTTGTTTTGCGGCTCTAGCTGATCGCACTAGCGAATGAACCTCGCTTTCAATATTTCTGAGACATTCATCAATCTTCACAGGCCTTACTACGCAAAGGTCTTGTACAATCCTAATGACGAGTCCATACGTACACTATGTGCAACTTCGTTCTTGACCACGATAGAGCGCTGTGCAGTAAGAGGCTCATATTCTATTCCTTGAGACTAAAGACTAAGCATGGCAGATAATAATAGCTTTGGTGAGTGATGTACAAGCCAACTTTACTAATGTTAGTACGAGACAGTGGAACCTCTGGGTAAGTGTAGCGCTCTGGTTAGGGCAGTAAACAGAAGACTGACCATGGATCTCATCTAGTACCACGTTTTTGGTTCAGCACTCTGCCTAGGTACAATGGTTCTTAGCGATCCAAGTAACACCATGTCTAGCTTTGCCTTGACGCAGATAGATGCTGCTATAACTTTATTTGCGTCTTTGATAGAAAATGGCGGTGGCACGTCCCGGTACCGCGCAAATCTGGAATGGCTCAAAAAGCTACGTGCAAGGGCAATTGCATCATTACAAGCAGCTGCCGCAGGGCCATCACCTGATGATCCTCAGAACGTCAACGGCAGCCAGGGTGGTGCTGGCGAAGATGAGGAGCTTGTGGGCTGGCGTACCAGGTTGATCGAGCGTGCAGGCCAAAGCCAGTACAAGAGCCGCACGATCGGGCTTAGTGAATCACCAGGCAGCACCCGGGATCTGCTCGCCGAAGGTAGCGGTAGACAATCGCATCTATATGGTAACGTAGCCTGGAATCAAGGCAGCGCAGCATCTTTGGCAGGTTCTGTTCCCCCTGCCCAAATCCACGATCTGTCGACAAATGACCTCGTAAGCAAATCTCACAACGATAAGAATCAAGCTTACATGTCTAGCTCACCGGCTTCTGGGAGCCCATGTTATTACAAGATGGTTTTGATGCGTCCAAGAGTCATTCGGAGGTAAATACGATATTATTTTAGATGATCTTTTGCTGATACTGTGAAGTTTCTGCGCAGTCTCAATCCAACCTGGTGGGAGGATACTTGAAGTGGTGGGAGCTCAGTCTCGGTGCGATGATGTGCCCAATACGGCTTCTTATGCCACCTCGACAGCCTTGGCACTGTTAACACCAGTGCCGTTGATTGTATGAACCTCATTCACCGAATTAACGATGTTCGATCCGTTCACAGCCCCGGTTCCATTCACTCCATTAGATACAGCGGAAGTTTTGTTGTCGTTCCCTGTTAAGATTGGCAAACCCTCGTCATCAAAATAAACGGCCTGCCCGATACGCATCGAATGTTGCAGCGCGATAGTGATCTTGGCAGCCTCAAAAGCGTCTTCTGGGCAGCAAGATAGCGGTGTATCGTCCAGGACAGCACTTGCAAACTCAGCAAGGTCATTGGGAAAAGACCTGTCGTAAAGCTGGAATGCATCCGGTGGAACAGTCCGTCTGACGCCATGCTCATCCCGCAACTCAACCTGAAACTGTGTGGCAACACCGTCGATGAGACTATGGCCCTTGGTTCCGAGTATGCGCGTTGAACCTTCATGGCCGTGGCTCGTTGTTCGGCCCACGTGGCTCGTCAAGATCTTGCCGTTAGCAAATTCGACGATGCCCCATGCGTTGTCGAAATCCTCGAACTCGGCCAATGCACCGTAAAGTGTTCGCTGCCCCATCGCAATGACTCTGTTGACCTGCTTCTTAGGGTTGACCAAACCGGTGGTGGGGTTGAGATAGAAGCGGCCAACATCAATCTACGTTGCATCAGTAAATGTAGTACACAAATCGAAGCATGACTCACGTCATGGACGCCCATATCAACGAATATACCGCCAGACTGTAGAGAGAAAGCGATGAAGAATCCTTGAGACAGTCAGTCAGTCATATCTACAGTACTCTTGAGAGGCCGGTATACCTGATTCGTCCTGCTTATCTTGTGAAGATGTTTCCACGGCATGAATGTCTCCAAGCGAGCCACTGTCTACAAGTCTTTTGGCAGCCCGGAAGTTGTCGTCATCTACAACGATTTTTAGCTAACGCCATTCGAGTTCGGTATTCATCGGAGATTCCATACATCGTCGAGTCAAGGGGATCAAGAACTTGAGATGCGGTTTGGTAGCCGCCTTCGCAATGACCTCCTGCGTTGTGGCAATATCCATGGAGATGGGCTTCTCGCACATGACATGCTAGGCAATTGATCAGTTATGTTGTTAAGAATGTACTTGTAGACTAACCAAATTGAGGTCAAGCGCAAGACAAATGAGTGGTGCATGTGTAGCTGTGGCGGTAGAAATGAGAACAGCTTGCGCCCCGCTCTCCCTCATGCACTTCTCCGGATCAGCGAAGAAGGTCACAGAGGAAGGCAGATTTTCAGCACCCCATTTGTCCGCGCCAGGCTTGGTATCACAGGCAGCAATAAGCTCCATTCGGGGCTGCTGATAGAGCAAGATACGTGCTCGGATAGACCCAAGACGGCCCAACCCGAACAAGGCAATCTTCAATCGGGGCTGGTTGGCCATAATGCTAGTGTGTTTCTTGTGGAAGGGACAGGAGATCTTTGGAGGTAGGAGATGTATTGACTGATCTCATCCAGAGACTGGCATTTGGTGCTATCTATGTATACCCGCGATTGTTTAGCGACATCCGAGTTGCAGCACGCCCCAGAGGCGCAGGTCGGAGAAACCGGCGCTGAGGGGAGACTTGAATAGGGCGAACCGGGTGGTCGCAGTAAGATCAAACGTTATTGCCGATGGATAGTCAGTATGTTGAGTGGCTCAATCGTTTGAGCCGGTCAGTCAGTTCCCAGTCGGTCGTAAACCCGGACATACCTCGCTTAGATCATCTCCGACATCAATTACGGCCGATTTCTCAGCCTTGTCCCTATTCGGCCGGTTTCACTGATCAAAGTCGACCATGGATTCACGACAAGCCTGAAGTGCACCAGGTCTTCCCATTAGCATAAAGTTCACAAAATTTTATGTAGGGCTATACTAAATGCTTGCAGTCGTGCATGCTACGGATAGATGTAATCTCTGTTCTCTGAAAGTAGCTGCCTCAGAGTATCTTGAGGTTTGGTAGGCTCTCTTCCCAAGGATCATGCATCACCGGATCAATTGTAGACAACTGTCCATCCATGATATCGTCCCATGCAGTCGCAATGGCCTCTTTCACTCATTGCGCGGATGTACCTCTGCCGCGGGACAATTTCTATTTCCGCTTGCCGACCAGTTGTTTCGTTGATGATGTCCACCATCTGTGTTGCATCCATGGGCTCCTCTACTGTGTATAAAACGATAGCATTCTCGTGTCCGTCGCGTTCCATTAATGCGAGCACAGGTTTCCGCAAGTTCTGCACGGAGACTTTATGTCACTTGTCTATTCCTGGGGAGAACAAGTCTCGTTGATTTACAGCGTCTTCGCTCATTGCAATCTCAGTAAACATGATTGGACCATGTGTGTATCCATAGATGGCCAACTGAGAGATATTGACAGATGCCAGACCCTGCTTTGCATACATATTTGCGGTCTTACTCTTTGTCACGTGCTCAACTGAGATTAGGCAGGTAGCTAAGTACTTGAGGAAACCTCCACAGCATAGTAGCCCGACAGAATCAATACAAATATTCATAAATTCACGTTTGCTTCCTCACGCCCATCACTGGGATCTCCTCACGAGGTTGACAAGGCGGAAGGTCCGCGCCCCGCTAGGTAGTCCTGCATTATCCTCCCAACTCATCTGCTCATCGCCCGAGGTGTGCCAGCCCATTCGCCATGTCTTGAGTCTGCGATGGCTTGAAAAACTTACATTCGAGGTATGACTCCGATATCACTGCGATCCTTACGCATCTGCCTCACACCTCTGCCTGCTGTCTGAAAGCTCTCGGCCCCAAGTCAACGTAAATGAAAGCCCGCTGGACGCCCCAAATACCAAAGTTACAACTTCCCCAATAAGCTGAAGGTTAAGCATAGTCCGAGGAAACATCATTTCTCTCCGTATCTTATTGAGCGTAAAGACCGTACTGTATGGGACTTTCAGCAAAAAACATTCAGCTGATGGGCTGGAAGTCCTCTTTCTTGCTCGACTTTGGATTCATCCATTTCAATCCGCAAGGAAACCCCAGACTCAGACAAGAAGAGGCGCAAATCGACTTTTCGTTTCCGGGCCGTTGGCCGCGGCAGGCTTCCTGGCTCTTTGATTGGCTTTGCAAGCATACCTTAAGCTTTTGTGGCTTCGCTCGAGCGGGGGGGATTGGAGGACAAATCGTTGCGATCTCCGAATCTACTATCTGAGATCTAACCTTAGACATGTGTGCAGTGCCTTACAGGACGGCACAACAGCTGCGCCTGGTATCAAACATGGTGAGGCGAGTGCGAGAAGCCACTGCACTATCGAATCAGGCCTCCAGCCTGAGGTCGCTTGTCTTGTGTCGTATAAGGTCAACAAAAAGCTCCAAGCAAGGCCAGATACGGGGAACTACTCGACTGTACTATGGCGACTTTCGCGCGATCACTACTGCTGGGCTTCGCTTGTCTCGGAGCGTGTCAAGCTTCGACACTGCCTCCTGGAGACAAGCCTATCGTCCTGATAAATTACGACTATGTTGTTGTTGGCAGCGGTCCAGGCGGCGCACCTCTCGCCGCCCGCCTTGGGCTGGCAGGGTATAAAGTGCTTGTCATTGAAGCTGGAGTCGACATTGCGGCAACCGATTACAATGCAACTGTGCCATTGTTGAACGGGAAAGCTAGTGAAGACCCAAAGATGGCTTGGGACTTCTTCGTATGTTGTCGCAAGGTTTAGAAGCCAAACAAAAGTTAAAACGTGTGTCTAGGCGAAACACTACGATGACGAAGAACGGAACGCCAAAGACGCAAAGTACTATACCGCTGCACCCAATGGAACTTTACAGTTAGGCGTGAGCCCGGGTTCCACGCCTAAGGGTTTTCTATACCCCCGCACTGCAGCTGTAGGTGGCTGTGTCAATCACAACGCCCTCATTATGATGTATCCAGTTGACGAGGACTGGTCGAAGATTGCGAATCTCACATCTGATGCCGGCTGGGCGCCAGGAAGAATGCGAGAATATTGGTTGAAGATGGAAAACTGCCAGTATCTCTCCAGAGGCTCACCTAACCACGGCTTCGATGGGTGGATGTCAATGAACCGAGCTGAGGAGCAATTCTTCTTCCGCGATGATTAGTGCTACAATATGGTGAAGGTGGGATCTATGAGGGCAGCTGTACCGTGTGGCGACTGACACCGTCTAGGCTGCTGCTGAACTCGACGGACAATCGATCGTCTCGAAACAGGATCTTATTGACAAGCTTCAGGGTGATATGAATGCCCCGTCGCCGGCAAATCTGAAGGGATTGTACAACACACCATTGAACATGGATCGCTACAAACGTAGCTCGCCTCGAGACTTCCTCGTAAACACTGCGCGGCTGCTCGCAAGCCAGCAGAAAGGCGGCAGGATCGACATCAAAACTAACTGTCTCGCCACCAAAATTGTGTTTCGAAAAGGCACAAAGCGTGCAATTGGGGCAGAGTTCTTATATGGCGAAAGCCTGTATCGAGCGGATCCGAGATGGAATGAGAGCCATATCGATGTCAAGGGTATAGCGTATGCTGAAAAAGAGGTTATCATTGCTGGTGGAGCCTTCAATACGCCTCAGTTGCTGAAACTCAGCGGCATCGGGCCGGCGAATGAATTGAAGTCGCTCGGTATCCCTATCGTTGTCGATCTGCCAGGCGTAGGTGAGAACCTCCAGGATCGATACGAGAACTCTGTGGTCGTAAACCTGACGAAGCCGTTCCCGGTCTGGCAGGTATGAACTTCAGATCTCGTGTCATCGTTCCCGCTAAGATTCCTTTGTAGAACTGCACACTAGGTGCTACTGCAAGCGATACGTGCCTTCAAGAATGGAACACCCTGAAGAGCAATGCCTCCCGCTACTCAACGAATGGACGGCCCGTCTCCGTCCCAAGACGCTCGACTGTAGCTCTCGGCCCGGAAAACGATCTGATTATCTCAGGCCGGCCCGGCTACTTTGCAGGATACTTCCGTGGCTACTCAACCATCGGTGCTCGCTTTCCCAACAGTTGGACTTGGCCAGTCCTCAAAGCGCGGACGAAGAATCGTGGAGGGGTCGTAAAACTGCGGAGTACAGATCCAAGAGACGTACCAGACATCAACTTCCGATACTTTGACGTGGGAACTGGGGACTGGCAGTATGATCTTACCGCTGTAGTTGAAGGGATGCAGTACGCGCGATCAATAATACAGCGCTATGCGAACGATACGGGCACAAACGTAACAGAGATCGTTCCAGGGTCAAAATACAAGACTGCAGAGGATCTGGTGGAGTGGGTCAAAGATACGAGCTGGGGTCACCATGCCTGCTGCACCGCAAAGATCGGTGGCCTCGACGATCGAATGGCCGTGCTGGACTCCAAGTTTAGGGTGAAGGGTACGAAAGGCCTGCGGGTCGTGGACGCATCTGTATTTCCCGAGATCCCAGGATACTATATCCAGCTCCCCGTCATGATGATTAGCGAGAAGGCGGCAGTAGATATCCTTGAAGACTCCAGACTTGGCGAATATTGAAGTCTTTTGCGGGAGCCACTCGAGACCCGAAAAAAAGACGATGAAACGACAGAAAGTAGAAATATAGCGCAGAGAGTGTTCTCCGCAGGCTGAGGTGGGCATCCTGCGTTTGCAAGCCATGAGAAGATGCCTTGTGACGACGCTGATCAACAGTCCAATCACTACAAAACATCGTTACTTTGCAGTCAGCCCCTGGATGCTCAGCCGCCTGATCGCACCTCACCAGAGCGTTTTGTCTTTGCCCCGTTGCCGCGCCGATTGCTTCGCCAGGTCGTGATATCTTCGATTTCCGCGGGAAAACGGACCGTCGCTGAACGTGGGCTCGTAGAAGCGACCCACTTCTGCCTCTTCGGCAAAAGACAGTTGTCCCAGCTCGTCTCGAGATCTGGAGAAGGTGAATTCACTAGCGCTGACAGCGAATCAACAGCATCCTTGCTCCGCACTGCTATGTACATAGTCAAAAAGGCCGACCATCAACTCTTTGTCAGTTTGACGCATTGATCGAGAGTCCTGTCTGCGAGATCACAGCAGCCTCGCAAAACGTGAATTCCAATGTCGTTCTTGACCAAGTACCTGCAAAATCCCCATCGCGACTGCCCTACACCCAACATGAAAAAACCAGACACAGCACTCTGCAACAAGCCATGAAAACCCCCACAACCATCCCCTCCTTCTCACTACCCATCCCCAATCCCTCACCTCCCGCACCCAGCCGTACCAACGGCCGTCTCCGCCCACCCCGTCCGGTGCATCCCTGTGCGTTATCTCTCGTCCTCACGGACCCCACTGCGAGCTGGCAGAACGCTATGCCCGACAAGCCAGGCCCGACAAGCAGTGCACCCCTGCGCCCACGTTCAATTAAGCATCGGCTCCGGAGGCGCGCGCGCCGCTGGGTGCGAGTGGGGGCGGGGCTGGGCTAGTGGGTCCCCTGCATGAGAGTTTGCGCGGAGATGGTGCGATGGGGTGGTGTCTGGGCTGTGGAGGGGGCAAGGGGATGAGGCTGGGGCTGGGTCTACCTACTTGGGTATGGGTATAAAGAGTTCGTGTCTGGGGGTTGTGATGTGGTGCGCTACTGCTGTCAGGTGGTTAGCGGGCTGCTTGACAGATGCAAGGCTGCTGTCGTAGTGTGTAGAGGCAGAGTGAAGGTGCGGAAGTGCGAAGTGTAGTCGCAGAAATCACTGGATTGTCTGTAAAGCTTTGTTGTAATTCATAATGCATTTTGGTCGCTACAGCCGTGATGTAGGTGGGACAAGTGCGAAACTCACGCGCCTTGACGCGCGCACAACAGCCCCTCACTCCCTAGCAAATCGGGCCAAGACCTTTCAATGTTTGTAGGAAGTGCCCGCTACCCAATGCTCCCAGTTGTTCCGTATCATACTCCGTCGCCATATCCAGTCGGCGTTGCCAACATCCAAGGGTCGTAATCGCGTCAATATCGCTCTGCATCTGTCAGTTTGCCCCGCGTAGCACAAGCCCCTCCAGGGTGGCAATCACACCGACGTACTCAAGACTGGACTTGCGCGCTTTGCGGCGCTTAGTCCTTCATCTCGTCATCGGGATCAACGAAGTCGTCGTCCTCATCCTCCTCGTCGTCATCGCCGAGCTCCTCGTTGGCCTTTGCGAAGTCGATCGTCTTGCCGCGCGTGCGGGAACCGTGGATGATGTTCGATGTCTCGATCTCCTCCATGTTGTCCTCATCGGCCTCCTCGGCTGTTCATGTTAGCAGTGCGCTCGTCATCAACATAGGTGTGATGCTCACGTTCGACAACCTGTCGCAAGTTTGTTAGTTGTTTGCGCAAACACGTGAGGCCTACGGATCGTGAACTTACAACTTCCTCGCCAGCAGACTCATCGCTGGACTCATCGGACTCCTCCAGGTTGTCCTGCTGAGGGGCCTTGCCCTTGCCCTTGTTGTCCTGGACACCCTCCATCTGCTGGTCTTGCTGGGCGGACATTGTGATGTAGTTGATGGTGTGAGATTGCGCGTGGGGAAAGTATGCGATTGATGTGTTCGGATGAAGGCGCGATTGGATTGTTCGTGAAGGCTGTGGTTTGCGACGGTGAGGAGGAAGCTGTTAAGTGAGCACCAAAGCCGCCCACTGATTCTCCACACTAGCCGCATAAGGCAACAGCTTGTACATCACCGGGGTAACGCTTCCGTGATCATCAAACAGCAAACACGACACTGACTTGGTTTGTACTTGCCCTTTGACGACTATTTAATTGATATCGCAAAGTCAGCAGTTAATGAGAAAGCCCTACCCGTGCAGCACTTGCTCCGAAACCGAGCTTGCAAGAAGTTTATGAAGTCGCAGTTGGAAGTAAGACACTTGAAATCAGTAGTAATGAATAACAATCGCGAGATCATGCATTACGCAGCTCCGCCCAGCACCAATACATCCAGAACAATCCTACTAGCTACACGATCGTCTATGATAAGTATGCATTTCGCGTGCCAACATCCTCGATATTCAGTCACCAAAAACCGACTTTGAACTAGCCACCGGATACGAGCATCATACTCCAACACCGACTCTTCCACAAAACCACGCAAAGCCCACCTCGAACGCACGCCCTCCAATTTGATCCGCGTGATCAACTCATCCACAGGCGTGCAGCCCACATACACCAACAAAGCAGTGTCCCGAGCCAGAACAGCACGCGTGGTTGACAAGCCAGAAGACCACAGACACTAATATTAGGTGGACGCTGCGCCAGATGATTGGTGGTGAAGTTGGTTAGACGCGTCCACTCATGATGTATGAAAGCCCAGTAGGTTTCGAATCTGACCACACGTGATTGAGAAACTTCGTGGTGCCTTTGGTGGATAGTTGACGAGTATGCCACGCGGCATTTGGCAATGCTATGTTATGATAGGTATCGACATTGTCAACCCCATACAATTGTTCTCTTCTGGACATGTCTCTCCCACCACTTGCGCCCATCGGGATCTGCATATTTGCGCGCAAGATCCTCACAGTCGCGTCTACCAACCATCTGCATATCGTTATCAACTATCCGGGACTTTTTGGGCTCAACTCGACGGACTTTATGTCTGTCTCCGTCAACTACCTCGGATACGCGTCCGTCAGCTCTTCTTCCGTCACTGGGACAACCAACATCGATATCGCGGAATATGTTTTCTAGGGGAACAAAGCCCACGCGCTCGTAATGCTCTCCGTGTGCTCTCAGGAGTATGATGCAGTCTTTATCCTCCCCGCTAATACCATCACTGGTCTCGGAAGAGAGGAACACGCCGACGATAGGAGACAGTTTCTCGACGTCGTGGTAGTCGATGTCCAAACAGGACGGGAAGACTACGCTATGAGCGCTGTCGAGTGCCATCACAACGTAGACTATCGAGCGGAAATACCATGGTATCCAATCCAAGGATTTGCTGTTTATCAGCTTAAGTTCGACTGCTTGCGCATCAAACTCTAGAAACTGCACAGGTTCCAGTGACATGGTCGACAAGACGTATGTCCTTAATTCGTGTTTACCAGATTTGCTCAGCACACGAAAATGGTCTGTATTGACAGTACACGCTGTATTCTGACCGCCGTACCAATTGATTCGACCATCCCATGAAATAGAGGACCAGCCTGGGAATCCATCTCTTCGACGAGCAGGCCTTCTGTGGTACCAGAACAAGGCAATTTTACCGCAAGCATCCTTGTTGCACAGAATTCCAGGATGTTTTGAGGTTGACGTTGGAAGAAACATTGGAACACCACAGATGTGGTAGATGTTGCTTGTAGAAAGCGTGTTCAGAATACCGATTATCGCATTAAGAGCATCGGTGTCGTAAGAAAGTGTTCGACGACTATACTAGGAGAGGAACAGCATGGCTTGCCACAGTTGACCCTGGTCTATTCGCTTGTCGTGTTGCCTTGGCCTTTGGATCAGCCAGTCCTTGACTATGTGTTGATGTCCTCCAATGGGATGTTTGTTATTATTCTTATGGGGCGTAGTAGCTTCATATTGTGTATTGGCGTCACAGATGTAGATAATCTGGTGTTCTGTGAAAATGAGACATCTTCTGGACATTACACCTTCTTGAAGAGTCCATGCTCTTTTGGACCAAAGGGTATCATCGACGTCGACGAGCGCATAAATCTTAGGAATTGTATACAAATACACTGATCCTACGGCCGCGTAGTCTATTTTCCCCCGGCTGTTGGGTTTGACTCCGGGTAAACCGTAATCAGTACCAGTTCCTGAAGCAGCTATGATTGTTACGTGTGCTGCTGAATAGATTCGTCCCATCTGTGCAATCTGGGTGTGTTTTCCTTGTGCATCGTCTTGATCGATACACTATCAATGTCAGTCTCTCGATTCGAAAAGTGCTAGTTACTGCCTACGTAACGATCGATCCAAATATACCTGAGGCCTAGTTGTTGCGTCAATTGAATGCTGTCCTGGATCGTCCGTGGAAGTTTCACCAGAGAACCAAATAGTGATTTCGACTTTGAAAGCTGATCTCCCCAGACGTATGACAAAGCAACAAATTTGCAGTCGCGAGGTGCATCCACAACGACTTGATACTCGCAATCAATGACCTTCATTCCAACCAGATCAGACAGTCGAGAAGGTGCGCATAACTGATGGTGGAACTTCTCACAATCTCCGATCCGGGTTCTCAATTTTGCAACGTCGACTTGCTGTGGGAAAATGTGCTGCAAGGCACGTTGCACTTTCTGGGGAGAAAGACGAGTAGTAAGAATGTGGGGATAGGACGTTGGATGTCTATAGTTGGCGATGGAGCAAACATATTTTGACTCTTTTGAAAAGGTATCTTCAAAATGTGAATATTTTTCATGGTACTGAGAAGACAGGTAAGTCAGCGGCGCATCATGTTCTCGGGTCAAGCATCGCTCCATCATGCGACAAATGCGGCACGGCACGACAGTCTCTTCTGGTTCCTCCCGCCAATCTCCGGCTCTAAAGAATAACGAATTTTGTCATCAACAAGCCGCTCCCAGGGTATCTGCGAGCATTGCTTACACAAGGCTCCTTCTTGGCGCTGAAGTGGCATAAGAGCCTGCGCCTTGGCTTCAGGCATGTCGCTCAGAAGGACCGAGACTCGTTGTACTGGACGTAGCGAATTCGAGCGTCGGGAGCCGCAAGTCGAAAGTTGAGTGTCGGTGACCTAGGTATTCGAGAGTTGAGAGAACGTATGTGATCACAGCGGGGGAGAAAGTCGAGGGTCTAGAACTCTAGGAAGGGGTGCAGGCAGAAGTAACAACACACTATCAGCGCTAGCCAGATCGAGAAGCCGCAAGCAAGGCTGAGCAACAACCTCTCCGCCTCCTGTCAGCCGTGCTCGAGAAGACCTGTACGGCCGCTTGTATGTGGACGAAGGCCCTGGGATGTTTAAAAACGGAGATGGAGGTGGAAGGACAACGAGAAGAATGGAAAGATGGGTGGAGAGTTGTGTGAGTGATGAGTGCCGGCGAGTGTCCCTTTACGTACGCGTGCGGCTCCAAGACACAAGGCTGAGTATATGCAGCTGCTGTCAGCACGATTACATATGCGGCCAAGAATGGGTGAGTTTTTGGCTAGTATTATTGGTTGTACAGTGATAGGAGAGACGTCGGCGAGCGGGGTTTCCCATGCGCAGGTCGAAGGCGCGATGCAGGACGGGTAAGGCTGGAACTGCTGTCAGCCCAAACCTCTACATTACCTCAGCCTGATACAACGAGAGAGAAGTGTTCGAGAAGTGCTACAGCGCAGATCGTCTTTGCTACATGAATATGACTTCCCTGTTATGCACATAGAACTTGGGGTAATACCAATTAAGTCCAGCCCTGATCGAATCCAACATATCGACCCGTAAGCAATGCAATTAATCAGCACCATCCTCTCATCTACATCGAGCGCAGACTCGCATCGCGACTCCAGCAGCAGCGAAAGCACTCTCAGACCGACAAACACCAGTGAAGCCAGACCATCCAATTCAATACAACAAGGGTATAAAACGTGTGTACTCGCGCCTAGAACAAACCCCAGCCCTACTTCTCCTCCTGCGCCTCCCGCCTGCGCCGCCACTCGGGCCCGCTGCGCATCTCCCACAGCATGAGCGGCAGCAGCCCCGCACACGCGCCGCCGAGGACACTATACGTGACGCCGACGCCCAGGGCCTCTGTCGCGCGATCGATAGTCGCGACCAGCACAGCGGCCAGCGAGCACCTGACTAGATTCGTGCACGCGGTAGCGCCGGAGCTGCGCGACTGCAGAATGTCGATGTTGAGCGTCATGGTGGTGTTGAGGATGCCCATGCTGGTCCAGCCCAGCAGCGCGGCCAGCACGAGCGGGACCGCCATGTGGGCGCGCGCGTGCAGCGCCCAGCCCCACGCCAGCACGCACGCCACGAACAGCAGCAGGTAGTACGGCATCAGGCGCAGGCGCGCGTACTCGATAGTGAAGGCCGCGCCGCTACGCGCCTTGAGCCGCGCGTACTCCCAGTCCAGCACCTTGCCCGTCACCGTGCTGCCGATGATCATGCCCGCGCCGGTGGGCAGGTAGCACAGCCCGAGTGCGGTCTGGGACAGGTGCGGGTAGATGCGTGCGAAGGCGGAGGAGATGGTGGCGGTGATGGTGTAGTTTACGGCGTAGACGGCGCCGGTGAAGGAGAGGAGGAGGATGACGTCGGGGTAGGTGAAGAGGACGAAGGGGTTTACGGAGTGCTTTGGGCGGGCGCGAGAGTGCGGGTCTGGGGGTTGCGGGGCGCGGCGGCCGACGATGGGGAGCAGGGCGCGCGAGTGCTTGGGCACGGGGATGCTGCCGTTGCCGGCGATGGAGCGCAGGGTTTCGGGCAGGAACAGCGCGATCAGCACCAGGCACGCCGCGACCATGATGACGATGCTCCAGAAGATGGAGCGCCAGCCGAGGCCCTGCGAGAGGGCGCCGCCCATGGCGGGCGCGATGCAGGGCGCGAGCATGGGGCCCAGGTTGAACATGCCGAAGTAGCCGCCGCGCTCGCGGCTGGTGGAGATGTCACCGATGACGCCTGCGCCGAGGGCGATGGTGCTGGCGCTTCCGCCGGACTGGAAGCAGCGGAGGAAGAGCAGAAGCCAGAACTGATCGGTTGGGCAGAGAGCTAGGCCGATGCTCGCGGCGACGAGGATACTGAGACATCCGAGGAAGACGAGTCGGCGGCCGTATCTGTCGCTGATGGGTCCCCAGAGCATTGGGGATATGCCCTGGAATACGAGATATACAGTGACGGTCTGGTTGATATCGTCCACTGACTTGTGGAAGGCCTTGGCTATCGTTGGTATGGCCGGGAAGTAGATGTTGGCTGGCAAAGGACTGCAAGTTGTTAGCTGAATCCAAAACAGTTCAGTCTCGACGTACCTGTAGAAGCCCGCCAAAGCCACCATCGCAACAATGAGCCACTTCTCTTTGTTGGTGTAGATGCTGTACATCTCATCAGTCCCAACAGCAACCTCCGGCTCCTCCGCCACCTCTTTCTCGACGTCCTTGTTCTCAGGCGCAGCCATTGCAGCGTCTATTCAAGAATTTGCGAGACGAAGAGCCCTCCCCCAAATCCCCCCGCGACATTGCTGCCATCGTCTCTTTAGTCCCAGCATCTCGGAGCATCTGCGACCGCAATCCTATAGGATTGCCGGGAGACCACAGCCGATCGGCGAGGCATCGGCGAAGTCGTGTGATGTCGACGTCCGATTTGCGCGCTAGACTCCGACGAGTAATGGCCTCGCTTAACACCGGCGACGGCGTGAAAATTGCGGGTGAGGCCGCGAGAGCCTCTCGAACGGGCTAACGAGCAGACTTCCGGCGGGAAAGGTTTTTGTGCGCCACGCGGTGCACGGTGGAAAAACCGGGGGAGTCATGATAAGCAGTCTTTTTGACGCGCATGCCGATAGAGGCAAATCAAACACCCTCAACTTGGAGCCGATCTTCTGAATTGCAGTGCAACGTGGTTTGCAGGGTCATCGCCGCTGTACTACCACTTGACAACCTCCCGACCAGGTCTTCGGGTTCAAACTTGTGCTCCACTTAGCCTGGCATTACTGCAGCTGCCCGGAGACATCGCGCCGACACGATGGTGGTTCCTATGATTGCTGCGTCGGAGGAAGAGCTAGGGAAGATTCAGGTCGGAAGTGAGAATTCTCCAGCGCCTTCTCCACACCGGGGAAACGCATGGCGGGTCGGGGGCGTGCGTGGGATACTCAACCTGCTTGCGAAACGGGGAGATGTCGAACTGCAAGGAGCCACGCCGGTGCCGTACGATGAGCGGACGGAGACAAACTACTTCAACATTTTCACGCTGTGGTTCTGCATGAGCTGCAACCCCCTTCCGTAAGTGCGGTCCGACAGTGACAAAACAAGACTGATGGGTGGCTTAGGGTGACTTTTGGCATGGTCGGCACGGCCTCGTTCGGCCTGAACTTGCGCGATGCGGCACTTGTAATACTGTTTTTCACGCTGGTGTCGACAGTGCCTGTGGCGTACATGTGCACGTGGGGTCCGCAGACGGGAATGCGTCAACTCGTGCAAGCCCGCTTTGCGTTTGGCAAGTACCTTGTCTCGGTGCTCGTTCTGCTGAACCTCGCGACGCTCACCGGGTTCTGCGTCGTCGATGCTACAATCGGCGGCCAGGCACTGTCCGCGGTGATGGACGGCGAGACGATCAACGCCACCGTGGGCATCGTCATCATCTCTCTGCTCGCCATGCTCGTTGCGTTCTGCGGTTTCCGCATTCTGCACCACTACGAGCGCTGGGCGTGGATTCCCGCTGTCATGGCGCTGGTCATTGCTACAGGGTGCGGCCATGGGGGACTGAAGCAGCAAGTCGCTGCTCCTAGTGCGACTGCCCAGCAGGTGCTGTCTTTCGGCGGCCTGGTGGCCAGTTTCATGCTTCCATGGGCGGCGCTTGCAAGCGACTTCAGCACTTACATGCACCCCAAAGCACCGCCGCTCCGGATTGCGGCATACACGTACGCGGGACTCGCGCTACCCACGATCCTCCTCATGAGTCTTGGAGCAGCTATGGGTGGTGCTAAAGCCAACGTTCCGGCATGGCAAGAGGGCTACAATGCCAACGCTGCGTCTGGGGTGCTGGCAGCCATGCTGCAGCCAGCTGGTGGCTTTGGGCAGTTCGTCACAGTCGTGCTGGCATTTAGCATGCTGGGCAACCTGAGCGCGACCATGTACGCCATCACGCTAAACTTCCAGATGGCGCTGCCGTTCTTCTTCCGCATCCCACGGGTGCTCTACGCTATACTCATCACGGGCATCGTCATTGGCGTTGCCATCCCCGCGGCAAAGTCGTTCTTCCTGAACCTCGAGAACTTCCTGGGGCTGATTGGGTACTGGGCTGCAGTGTTCATCGGCATCATGCTTACAGAGCACTTGTTCTTCCGCAAGGCTAGCTTTGCAGCCTACACCAAGGACGAGTGTGCTTGGGATGACGTCACGAAGCTGCCTCCTGGGTACGCTGCAATTGGGGCAGCAGTGTTGTGCTTTGGGCTTGTGATTCCGGGCATGAGCCAGACGTGGTTTGTGGGTCCTATTGCGGAGAAAACCGGAGACATTGGATTCGAGGTCGCGCTGGTGCTGTCGGCGGCGTTGTATGTGCCGTTTAGGATGGCGGAGCGCAAGGTGTATGGTAGGTAGGCTGCAAGCAGATGGCTCGTCCACAGTCACGTCAGAGATGTAATTAAAGGCCAGATGTTGGGTAAGAGAAGTGTGAGAATTGTGCGACATGTGACGACTCGTTGGCTACGCATGATGCTCGGCAGCCGGGAGATTGCATGTGGTGGGCGTGACAACTGCAGGGGATTATTTTGCCGAGGTAGGCAAGAATGATCTCACAGGCCTGCTACCCCAGACCGAGCTCCACAAAAGCATCGGATCCGCACCAGACTCTGGTGTACAGCGCACGCCGGACTGAGCCCAAGGAACCCCTCTTCGCCCATTCACAGCATCTTATCACGCGTGTGCAACGCTGGACTGAGCCCAAGTAACCCTCTTCGCTTGTTACAGCATCTGATCACGCCTCACACCCGACTCGCCCCGAAGCATCCGCCATGTCGGAGGTCAAGCAGGAAGCGCAGCTGAAGCTCGCCGAGTCGACGCAGCCAGTCCCCACGAGCGCGGCAGCGCAGCAGAGCGACAATGTAGCCCACGCGCTCGCCGGTGCGGGCGGCGGGCTGCTGTCCATGGCGCTGACGTACCCGCTCATCACGCTCTCGACGCGCGCGCAGGTCGAGTCGAAGCGCGCGCAGTCGTCGACGCTGGGCGCGGCGCGCCGCATCATCAAGCGCGAGGGCGTCACGGGCCTGTACGCGGGCATGGACTCTGCGCTGTTCGGCATCACCGTGACCAACTTTGTCTACTACTACTGTGCCTGCCCCCGCCCGCCCCGCTGAGCTCCCGCTGACTGCGCAGGGTACGAATGGACCCGCTCGTTCTTCGAAAAGGCCGCGCTCAAGGCCGGCCGCGCCTCGATGAAGCTCACCACGGTCGAGTCGATGATGGCGGGTGCCCTGGCCGGCTCGGCCACGGTGCTGCTCACCAACCCCATCTGGGTCATCAACACGCGCATGACCACCCGCAAGTCCGAGTCGGACGAGCAGGTCCTGCCCGGCGCGGCCCCCGCCAAGGCGCCCTCGACCCTGGCCACGCTGCTGACGCTGATCCGCGACGAGGGCTTCCTGCGCCTGTTCGCCGGCGTGGCCCCCGCCCTGGTGCTCGTCATCAACCCGATCCTGCAGTACACCGTCTTCGAGCAGATGAAGAACTTCCTGGAGAAGAAGCGCCGCGTCACGCCCAAGGACGCCTTCTACCTCGGCGCCCTGGGCAAGCTGCTCGCCACGAGCATCACCTACCCGTACATCACCGTCAAGAGCAGGATGCACGTCGCCGGCCGCGACGACAAGCGGGAGAGCATGTTGACCACCTTCAGGAAGATCATCAGCGAGGAGGGCTACAGCGGCCTGTATGGAGGTACGTGTGTTTGTTGCTGGACACGGCTGCCACTAACGAGAACAGGCATTGGGCCCAAGGTCACCCAGAGCGTCATCACCGCTGCCTTCTTGTTCGCCTTCAAGGACGTGCTGTATGCCTACACCGTCCAGGCGCGCAAGAAGATCGCCCGCCAGTAGGCACAACCGACAGCTTGACACGGGTGAGGAACTGTCAGCGAGCAACGCCCGAGAATGTAGTGTATGCGTGTACGACCGTCGCCATGGACCGTTGTTGTACAGTAACGCGAGATGGGAAAGCTGGAATTTGGTATATACCCTGAATTTATTTGCATTTT
Source organism: Boeremia lycopersici (assembly GCA_022609225.1). Lineage (NCBI taxonomy): Eukaryota > Fungi > Ascomycota > Dothideomycetes > Pleosporales > Didymellaceae > Boeremia > Boeremia lycopersici. Next base: position 531,708 of record JAGKPY010000011.1, on the reverse strand, counting down.
GCACTCCAGACATTTGTCTTCCTGTTTGAGTACGAGCGCAAGACGTTTGAGATTCCGGGCGGAGGGCATGGCATGTTTTGGGAGGCGGATGAGTGTGCGCGGTGTATTCGGGATGGGAAGTTAGAGAGCGAGATCATGGGATGGGAGGAGAGTATTCAGATCATGGAGGTCATGGATGAGGTGAGGCGGCAGGGCGGGTTGAAGTATCCCGAGGCGATTGAGAGCCTCGAGTATCCGCTCGAGGGATTTGGGTTGTGAAGAGCACGCGTATAGCAATGCAAGGATGTACATGGTGATTGAAAGCACTTTTGTATATTGTGGAGTTGATCTATGTATGGGCTCTGCTGGAAGACCGGCTGGGTGTAAACCTCTCAGCTACATCTGCTTCATAGTGCATGTATGAGTTCCTTTCCTCCGTCTTTCGTGGATCCATGACCCTTACTTCCATAAGTACGTGACCACAGTCGCGCCTCAGTTGGCCATCTCCGACACCAGTGGAGGCACAGCCGCATAGCTAGTTCCAGCGGGCACATGAGGAAAAGTCCAGGAGCTCATCGTTGTATCTGGCGTCACGACCGGCTGGCCCGAGGGACAGTAGTGGCGGTAACACGGATCCGTGGGGTCAGCCGCGGCCGTGACTGGGAGACCTGGTGAGGCGGCAGTGACGGTGGCAGTTGTAGAGGCGACCGGGTCCTGGCTCAGCACCGGACTCGATGCTTCAGGCACGACGTCCTGTCCCGGGCCGCGCCACCAATCAATTGGCACACCTGCCCTGCGAGCCGCAACTTGCGGTTCAGTAGTGGGAACACTGCTGGGATAATCGGCCAAGTCGGTTTGCTGCGCAGACACTGAGTGGCGGATCGGAAGGATGGAGTACGCAGGCTCGCTGGGCACAGCATCCTCAGGGACTTCGAGGAGCGAGCATGGAATGGGCAGAATACCCATGCGATCGTCGCCAGTCTCAACAGGGGCGTTGGTATGACCAGGAAGCGGAACGTCGGGACGTGTGCTGAACCACTCGGGCGGGGGGACGCGAGGAGCGACTGGGTCAGCCACCGGGGTCGCGTGAGCGTACATGCTGACGTAACGCTGAGAGCGGTGACATGGGTAGCCATCGTGCCAGCACTTGATGGAGGAGGCGGAAGGCCAGAGGTAGGTGTTTGAGCGATCAGGTACGGGCGGAGGTGAGACAGAGGTGCAATCGTGCACAGACGTGGAGAATACAGGCGCCATATAGGTGTTTGAGCGAACGAATGAAGACGTAGCTGAAACAGGAACGCAAGCGTTCACAGGCTTGGTATACGAGGTCGTGAAGGTATCGTGCACAACGGGAGCTAGGCCATCGCGGTTGTTCAGGACCATGCGATCATTACCTTTCTGGGCGCCTGTGATGCCGGCGAGGCCGAAGACACTGAAGGCGAGGGTGGCAAGCTTCATATTTTCGAGCTTGGTGAGATTGCAGAGGTGGTGGAGGAGAGACGGAGCAACGGAGAGTGAAGATATTATATACGCCCTGCACTCTCACCCCTCTAGGCTTCGATGACGTCGGCGCAAACGGAGCGAGCGAGTGAAGGCAAACATGGAAGGTACACCTAACGAGAAGCGAAAGACAAAAAATTTACAGCCAGTCTAGGAAGCTGCAGACATGTCTGCTGGCAACGCCGTGCTATGCACCTTCTACATGAAGAGAGAACCGGACGCCCCAACAAACAACAAAACATGCAATCATCAAATCAAGAGATTTTTCGTGAATCCCTCCAAAGCCGCCCTGTACTGTTGGCTATACTCGATCGCAATCTGCTGGTTGTACCAATTGTGCCTCGCATTGTGGTCTGCTACCAGGTTGTGCGCCAGCTCGTGACAGTAGGTGAAGAACCAGCTGTCAAGCGCTCGTAGCCTGCCCTCCCGAGAATCAAAGTCCGGCGCATGCAAGGTCATAAACCACGCAAGGTTGAAGAACAGGCTGCCGCTGAGATTGAAGGCGAGAGTGTTGGATTTCCTGTCAAGGAAGATGTTGACGGCGGCAGGGTTGACCTGGAATATGCCAGTCAGGCCGAAGATCAGAGGAAGGAAGCTGCTGAGCAGTGGCTGCATCTCTGCAGGCGGTGCAGCTTCATCACGACCGTAGTAGATGTCGACGTGTCTGCCATTGAACGGAACAGAGAAGGCCTTGTGCAAGTTCTCCCACTGCTCGCCATTGCAGTAGCCGCCTCGGTCAAGCTCCGTAGGATCCTGGTGGTGCTTTGAGTTAATATTTTGCTGACCGGCAGGCCTGCACTCCTTGATGGCATTCTGGATGTTTGACTTTGTGGCTTGGATGTCCCGACCAATCTGCGGGCCATCAGTACCCTGGCGTTCAGAACTGGGTGGGGGTGTGGGCGCGTTCTTAAAACCCAGCTTCTTCGCCCAATTCCCGATCAAACCATTATCAACCGACTGGCGATTGTTGGTGTTGGCAACTTCCGTGGAGTGGTCTGGGCTGTTGCCGAATGCACCCGGCATATTTTTGGGCTTCTCAGGAGTGGACGGTGGGGGCATGTTCTCAGCATCACCTCCCCTTACTACGGCAGATTTTGCTTGTTCCGTCGCGCGGTCCCGCTCCTCCTGCTCGTGCTCCAGCTCCTGCTGCTTTGCGATACGGGCCTCGTGTTCCTTCCGACGAAGGATGCGTTCTACGTTTATACCCTTTTGTTGCAGTCTCCGCAGTGGCTCTGTCAGGATACGTTCCAGTGCAATGGTGTCATTCTGCTTCGGCCGAGAAATAAGAAGCCGGACCAGCTCCTTGGACACTTCGTACAAGTCGTACTTTGGCGTGATACTTAAGACGTAGCCAGCAGCCCGCATCTTGACGATTATTGCAGACTTCTTGGACGAGGTTGTAACGTTGCGCTCTGCAAGCGCATAGCGAATTGAGATATCCGACACGCAATGCACTGTCAGATTGGATGCAAGCCACTTCGCGTCGTGCCTTATAGCTTTTGATGATCCGTCCCGCTCGTACTCGTGGAGGAATAGCCTAGCGCGCTCCAATATGTCTTTGCGCAGCTGAATGGCAGGACTCTGGTCACGAGCAACGACGCCAATAGTCTGGTTGGTCTTGACCAGGTCCGAGATCTTTGGCGCACCGAGGCGTGCATAAAATTCTTCGAGAGCCTCTTCTTGCGGTGCTGCGATGATGTAGTCGCGGAACCTGTAGAGATGGTTGACATCGTCAATGATAACAATTTCCCTGGCGCTGTTTAACGACCACTCGCGATGCACGCCCGGCTCATCGAAGTCATCCAGATCATCTTCTACGGGTTCTTTCTCCTTAGAGTCTTCCTTGATATCCCTGTAACCGAGCAGTACCCTGGAGGCCACCAGTCTCTCGACCAACGCCTTTTCCTTCCACAGCGCAGGTGCATGCTCAGCTAGCTTCCGTAGCAGGTCAAGATACTTCTCCTGGCCAATAGTATTAAGGAAGCGGCCTGGCTGGATGGTTAAAAGCTCTGCAAGATCCCGCGTGTTTGGCTCGTGCTTCGCTCCAATCTTCAACAAGAATGCTGTAGCCTCAGCACCGTACTGAACATAGTCGAGGATGCCGCGGTATTCCTGGTCACGACCGACGAAAACATGCTCTGGTGGATTGAAGTGGTGGATTCGCATCTCAGTTTTGCCTGTTTGTCGCTTTGAGTTGTCCTGGAAGCCACTGCAGCTCGGATCCAGATAGTATGCTCGGAAGATTGGGACAATATTAGCAGTCGATAAGCTGTCCACAAGCCCACGAGACTGATCCAGCTCACTACCTCTGCTGGCAAAGTATGCGAACTGCATTTCTGCATCAATCTTGCTCCTGGGCGGCGCTTTGAGCAGTTGCTGCACACAGGTTACGATCGGAGGATCCCGCTTAACACCAAGCTTCTCAGCATGTGGGCGTAGATCCGACCTCAGAACAGAGAAGCCTAAGCAGGCTGCGTTCTCGTTCATGTAACATTGGAACGGTGCAACAAGATTCGGAAATGGAGCCTGTTCCGTGGGCAGAATCGCAAGAGTCAGAGCTGCGAACTTGGCTACTTCTGCACCGTAGTTGTTTTTGTAGTAGTTCTGCAGGAAGTAGTCCAGGGCCAGAAGATACAACTGCTGATCACTCGCCAGCCCAGCGCGGTGAAGAATATTCGCCATTGTGGTAGAATCAGGCCACTGCTTTAAGCCTAGTCGCAGAAGCAGAGCCCCCTCGCGAAGGCTTGATTTAAACTCAAAAGGAATCTTGATCTGCGTCAAGCCAAGTGACAGAATAGTCGGATCGGGTGCGTAAAGTTCTGATGCTTTGAACATCTGTCCTGGTTTGACAAGCTTTCCTTCTCCAGGCAAGAAAGGCGTTTCACGCAGTCGATCTAAGTCTTTCTTCGGTATCTCGTCAATGACGGAAGCGAAATATTTTAAAAGATCCACGTGGTTCCAGGATGCTTTTTCAGAGCCAGTGTCTTTGCTACGCATCCTGTCAAAGACCATGGGCAGGTCAATGGTCTTTCGGATACCCAAAGCGAGCAGAAACTTTTCTTTCGACCCAGCAAAAGGCTTCACCGTGGGCAGATCATCGAACAGCTTGACAGTAGGAAAGTATGATTCTTGTGGGCGTCGTAGCCCTACCTTGGTGGGTATAATGGCATGTGGGGTCAGAATCTTCACAACAGTCTCTTTCGAAGAGCCGTCGAGCTGTTCCCAGCATTTTGATGCCAGACTGAGTACTGCTAGAGCCAATGTCTCGGACGATGTGAACTCGGACAGCTGTGGGGGTGTCGTAAGATGTCGAAGCCACCGAACCATAGATAGCTCAATCCAGCCGAACATCTGCAACTGCTTGGCAGTCATATTCTTGGTGAATGCAAACGGGATCGTGTCGGATGGCAAAGGCAATGTCGGTGTAATTCTGGCCGGATTGACGTAGGTGCTGATGTCTCCGAGAGCAAGGATCCTGCCCGAGTTCTTTTCCGGTTGAATATCGATGTTAGCGACGGTATTCTCGAACAGACTGCGCGATCCAGGGATGTCGATCTCGCCGCTCTCGAGTTTCGCACCGCACCACCGTATGAACTCACTCAGTTCCTCTTCGTTGAGCGCACGAGACTCTAATCCTTGGCGGATGTCTTGCATAGTGAGCTCCGTGATGAAGCCCCGCCTGTGCAGATTGAGCATGAACGCAACGGCCTCAGTAGCTAGCTGCTGGGGTACCATAGGCACTTCGTTCAGGAAGCTCAATGTTTCGGCCGGCATACGCACGTTTTTGCTGGCCATAACTCCCTTGGTCGATAGAATCGCAATGGAGCGCTCTTTAGAGCAGTTCCAGAAAGCATCATCAATCCTCTCACCAAGCGAAGTCGAAGGGTGTGAGGCATTTGTAGTAAACTGTTGCAGTGTGTAGACAGCCCGGGGTACCAAAGCTTCCACTGATTCCGCCTTGGCACGAGCTTGAATCTCAGCCATCTCAGCAACGTAAGAGATACGACAAGCCAGACCAGCCACGCGTAGAAGTTCGATATTCCACGTAGATATGTATCGTGCGTTCATGTCAACATTTTCACGCTCGACTGTTGGGATGAGCGATGGGGCCGAGATGTGGGCCAGATATCCAGTCGTCTGAGCCGTTGGAAACCCAATGAAGATGCGCCCAGATTTTGTAGGTAGCACTTCTGCAAAGATTTTTGAGGAAAGTTCTGCAGTACTACCAGAGCCAGTCGACAGCATGGCGGAAGGATCTTGGTATGGCGAAGTTAATAGTGCAATCTTCGTTGACTTTGGAGGGGATTTCTTTGTTGATCGTTCAATCTCGGCAGCGAACTTCTGCGACACTTTGGTGGCTGCTTCCGCAGTGTAGGACTGTAGAAAGATTGTACTTTTCGATTCGCCAGCAATCGCCTGGTCGGAACTTAGTTTTTCTGTGGGAGCTGGCTTTGCAGCTTTTGCAACAGGCTGCTGAGCTGGAGCTGAGAATTTCGAGAAAAAGCTCCTCAAAGTAGTTCCCGCATTTCGCACTTCCTGTTGCACTAGATCCGCGGCCCTCTTTGGCGGTAATTGTGCCGTAGCAATCACGTTCAGCCACTCCGCATCTATCTGAGAGTGCTGTCGAGTGACGTGAATGACCCGCATGAGGCCACCCTCAGTCTCAGTTTTGAGGCCAGGAGGTACTCGGATGTCTTCAGGAGGGGAAACCTTTTTCGAGAATGATGCAACCACGTAGTCATCCACGTGCAGCTCGATACTTTTGAGTCCAACGAATGTCAGACTGGTTGCCAGGAACTGACAAAGCGTCGGTAGGTTCGGCAGCTTCGAAGGGCTGTAGGACGGTGACGCTGGATTGGCTTGCCGATAGTCCAGAGAAAATATGGTCAACGACGTATCGTGGTCTGCAGGAACAGATGCTATCTTGGTCGAGAGTGTGTTGCCTTTCCAGTAGAAAGCCATGGTCTTATCTCCAGACACTACAAAAGGCTCGTCGCAGTCCGCGAAGACGCTGTAGAAGCCCACGCCGAACGCGCCGATCTTGGTTTCATCAGGGTTACCATCTGCAATACTCTTCAGTCTTTTCCAGTCTGCGGGAGAAAATGCCTGGCCGTTGTTGGTAACCACCAGGCGCTTTAAGGTGTGATTCTGGATCTTATGTCTGAGAAGTACAGGATCCTCCGCTCCTTGGGGTGTTGGGACGTTTAATGAGGGATCTGTTTCCAGCCTGATGGTGACGGTATTGGCTTTCGCATCGGCAGCATTCTGAATCAACTCGCGCAAGGTTGTATGCTCGCTTGAGTATCGGGCTAGGACCTTGTCTATCAAAGCCCTAGTGTTGACTGTGACCTCGCTGTCGAGGCCATCAGCCATCGTCTGATTGCGCAGCCGCGCAAAATCTATCGTAGCCATCACGATCGAATTATTCCCAATCGCGTTTCTTGCTAAGTGCAGATACCACGGCCTTACAGCCTTTGCCCCTTAAGCAGTACTCGATGAATATATACTTGGCTTGCTGATGCTGCTCGAATATATTTTGACAAATGAACGACTGCGTCGGATAGATACCGGTGAAGATCAGTTGCAGAGCACGTCTTGCATTATTTCAGTGTGTGACGTTGGAGGTTCGCCTTTGGTCACAATGGCTGTGGCGAGGCCACGGACCGAATCAGTAGGAAGGTGATAGAAGAGCTATGACAAAGCCCCAAATTATGTAGCGCTATGCAAAATGGTAGTCGGAATGAAAGAGGCGCAGCCGGAGCCTGTGATGTGAAGATGTGTCTCACGCAGCAATCTGTAGGTACCAGGAGCACTGGCGGTGGCGTTTCGCGCTAAACGCGGAAACGGGCTAGCACTGCAGGCGGCCGTGACCGCCATGTAGCCCAAACTCCCTGGTCCTTGACCGTACACCGAACAGTATCGCGATGCATCAGAAGGCCATCAGAGTCCTCGACTTGCGGTAACACATATTATTCTCGGCCGCCAAGTCGCGTACAAGACTCATATGTGGCCATGGCAGCCGAGCCCCTCTCCCCGATGGACTTCATCGCCCCTGCGCGCATCAAAGTGCAGCTTCTCCCAGTTGGCCGCATCAGGCGCATGCGCTTCTTAGCGTTTGTAGACCTTCTGCGTCAACAATCGCTGGTCCGACTTGGAGATGTTAGCCCCGATCCTCGGCCAGACAGGAGTACGAGCCCTTGAACCCGCCTGAGGCCCGACAATTACTGATCTTGGCGCCGTGCAGATATGTTCTCTCCTCTTGCGTTTCCCAATGGAACCCTTCTATATGACTTGTCGACGTCGCTGCCTTCAGCTTCGCAACTGTCTCTGTCACCCTTTGAGCAATTCCGGGAGCCTCTGCTGGTGATTGGCATCGCAGACGCGACAGAGTACCCGTGGCTCAACAAGTCACGTGATGACGATAGCGCGCATGTCGTGCCAACGCCAGATGACGAAGATGCACAGGAGTTAGCTTCAGTGACTGATGATCTAAGAGAGCAATTTCCGAAAGCATATCACCATTGTATGATGGTTTTTGAGTTTGCATCTCCCACTCGGCATCCGTGGTTGTCTCCAGAGGAGACCCTCTTCATACCTCCGATGGCAGAGCTCAAGACAACGACCCTAAAGACCATTATGTGCGATCTGACTTCAATTTTGTTGGCAGAAATGACAACTCTTGCTCGATCTATACAAGCCTTGCCTACTATTGCATCACCTGCCTCGAACAGCGGACTAGCAGACAACGCTCCTAGCTGGGCCAGCCCGGACACCGGCACAGCTCAATTCTCACGACGGGCTTCACAGACACCTGCGGCAAGCAGACCAGAGTCACCTGTATCTGGTGCACAGGCCAAGGATTTCCATCGCATGTCGATGCCTGTGTTGCCATCATCATCCGGGAGCTCACTGTCAACAGACAATCCCAGAGCTGGCTCACCTTCCACCCAAGAAATGCGCACACCCCCCACCACATTTGATGAGATCCCGGGTGTAAACAACCCAACTTCGCCGCCTCAGAATACTACCACCGCAACCAAAACCCGAGATGCTAGCGCCGATAGGGTGTCTATTCAAGGGTTTGGATCTGGCGGAGTTGGAGAGCGAGCTCGAAACAAGGGCCGTGGAAGAGTGAGCATTGTCATTGGTTCTCTTTACATGTGCGCTGGTCATTGGCACGAAGCCATGCGAGAGCTCACGGATGGTGCTACCCGAGCTCGAGCCTACAGTGATCACCTATGGCAAGCCAAAGCTCTAGAAAATATCATGGTTTGCTTGTTGCTATTCTCGTGGTCGGGAATGGATTTCCAAGTAAGTCATACTACGCTGAGGCAGACAGTGCTAATCGCGAACAGATACCTCAAATATGCTTCCCCATATACGACAAATCGTCTTCCAAATCACCCGACCACACGCCAACGAACAGCGTGTCTGATATATCGGCATCAGGCAGGCCTTCTAGCCATGCTATGGCTCTTGAAAGCCTCAACCACCTACTCCCAGACTTGGTTAACATGATATTGAATATGTACAGCCGAGCGGCAAACTTTGCAGGCGAAGCCATGCCGCCTCTAGCACTCTCCGAATGTGTTATAAGATTCTCGAAGCTCTTGGCCGCGATGAATCTTTCTGCCGGATATCTTGATTACGATTCCCTACAGCATCTGGTTCGAAACACGCCTTACGTACAGAAGCCGAGACTTTCAGTTCCACGACTGAGCGTCCACCCCACCCGCAATGATATTGCTACGATGCTGTTTAGGGCTCTTCCTGGCCCTGTTGAGACGTCAGGAATGAATCCTACAGACCGAGTCCTGGTCCTGGCAGGGGTTGCATCCGTGCTCGCTTCCCTGGGCCTACAACGCAAGAAAGCCATTGTGATGAAAGAGTTCATTACTTCGTTGATACCAGGCCTCGTACAGGCTCGCAAGATTGGAGCTGCTGAGATGGGCGTTCATCCTGCCGCCGGTCTTGCTGCGCTCAACATGATGGGCGGGCATCCCTCTGGTGCCGGAGCCCTCCATCTTGGCGAGGCCGAAGTAGAGAACGGTATTGAAGAGTTCCTTGGCCTGCTTGGGCGAATATACGGCATACCCAACTCGAAGGGTTCGTTCTTCGCCGCACCAACCCCAGGAACGCTAGACTCATCCCACGACGCCACTAGCCAGCGTTTGATTGATCACATCTTGAAGATATCAACGCTGAAATCGTTTGGAAGCATGAGCTTGAAATTGGAGGTTCTGCGGATGTGCCTGAACTTCTGCGAAGCCCTGCCTGATTTCAATGGGGTGCTCCATTTCACCTCATTGATGTTACGCGTTGCTGGACCTGGAACAGCACCAAGGCCGAATAGTACTGATGTGTTTGTCTCGCTTTCGCGGGAGGAGCAAGCCAGGCTATTTTCGAACATACCTCGCACAGTCGCGGCGGCAGGCAAGCTTGGTGTGCAGCGGGTGGAGACCGAGTACTGGGATGACTTTCTGCTCCGCGGTCTGTTCATCCTGGAGGAGCCAATGCCTCTGCGTCTGATACAACATCTTCCCGCAGAGCTGCAGCTAGCAAAACCCGAAAAAGATGGTCCTTTTCTGCACAACCCTTGGCTGAAGAAGCCCCAGACTGGCGCTTCTGAGACGATCCTCGTGGCCAACGAGGACTATCGCTTTGTCCTAGCGCTGCAGAACCCGTATGACTTCGAACTCGAGGTGCAATCTTTGAGAATCGCAGCAGACGGCCTCGAGTTTGTCGGCAAGGAAGAGCATTTCCTCTTAGGCCCCTATCGAACACAAAAGTTCCAGGTCACAGGCAGAGCACTGTCGTCGGGGTCGATGAAGATTATTGGATGTTACATCAAAATCATCGGGTGTAGTGAGCGTTTGTTCCCTATTTTCCCGCAACCCTGGAGACCAACAAGAGAAGCGAAGATGAAGCGCATCGGTCTCAAGGCCTGTCTGGGCGCGCCAGCTACTCGACCATCGACAGCTGTGGATCCTACGATTGCAAGGCAGGCACCATCTGCACCGCAGCCAGAGATGTTGACCTTCAGCGTCATCCCCGACCAGCCCATCATCACCGTATCTAAGGTGTCTCTTCCTCAGTCCGCGCTAATGGTTCTTGAAGGAGAGTGTAGGCAGTTTACTGTAACTGTCAAGAACACGTCAGCGACCACAGCAGTCGATTTCGTGCATATAACATTCCAGGACTCTGCAACAACAGCGATGCAGTCTGCCCTCACAGAAAAGGGCTTGCCTGCTGCTGAGATGCACGAGCTGGAAACCCAGCTAGCGCGCTTCCCGTCGCTGCGCTGGTGTAGGGATGATGAGGATGGATCATTCAACATCGCGCCTGGCTCAGAAGTAGACTTCACCGTTGAAGTTGTGGGCAGGACTCATCTGACAGACGCTGTCATCCAAATCAACTACGCACACCTTGGCAAGCGACGGTCTGAAGTGCAAGACCGATTCTTCACTCGACAGGTCTCTGTACCTATTTCGATCACAGTCAACGCAAGCGTTCAGCTGCAGCGTCCCGATATAGTACCGCTCTCCGACGACTTTGCGTGGTCGAGCCGAGACGAGCAGCCCGCAAGTCAAGACGAGCAGTCCGCAACCGCATCTCTATCAAGCGAACTCCTCAACATGACCAGCAGCAACCACCACGCGTTCTTCCAGCACATGCGCACGCTCGGCCACGGCAACGAATACTGCCTCATGCTCCTCGACCTGCGCAACTCCTGGCCAAACCCGCTCACCACCACTCTGCAAGTGCGCCCTCCGCCATCCCTCACCCCCGACTCCGACCCCGACTCCTGGGCCCACGCCGCCACCGTCACAGAAGTCATTCAACCGGGCCACGTCCACCGCATCGCCATCGCCCTGCCGCGCATCTACATCGCCGACCCGCACGCCGCCGTGCCCTCCCTCAACGCCGCAAACCAGCGCCAATTCGTCGTCAGCACCAGCAAGATCTCCCCCGAGACCGAGCGCGCAACCCGAGAAGCCTTCTGGCACCGCGACGCCCTGCTGCAGTTTGTGCGCGGCTCGTGGGCGGAGCCAGCGCACGCGCGCCGCGGCGCAATCGACCTGCGCGCGGTACGGCTGAGCGCACGGATGGTATCCGCGCTGCGTCTCGCAGACGTCGGCATCGCGACATCCCTCGCGCTCGCCGACCCCGACACCGACTCGCCCCCCACCGTCCGCCCCCTCGGCCCCTCCTCCTTCTCCGCCCCCACAAACACCTTCCTGACCCTCACCACCACCATCACAAACCGCAGCACGCGCCCCCTCGCGCCCCTGCTGCGCCTGCAGCCCCACCTCGCCGCGCTCCCGCACCACCTCGCCCTCGACCTCGACAAGCGCCTGTCGTGGACGGGTGTGCTGCAGCGCAAGCTGCCCGTCGTCGAGCCGGGTGGGTGCGTGCAGGCGTCGCTGGGGCTTGTGGCGCTGTGTGCGGGCGTGTTTGGGGTTGGCGTGGGGGTCGAGGAGGGGGAGGTTTTGGAGCGTGGTGAGGAGGGGGGGAGGGGGGAGGGGAGGAAGAGGAGCGATACGACGATGTTGTTGCAAGGGGGAGATGTTGTGGGCGAGGTCGGGTTGAGGAGGTGGGTTGGGGAGGGGTGTGTGGTTGTTGCGCGGAGGGGGGAGGAGTAGTGGATGGGCAGTGCAAGGGGTAGTGTACAGTACGGCAGTAGGGGGCGTGGGCAATGGGAGGTGGGTTGTCACACCGCGGTGCATTACGTGGCGGGAAGCCGGCGCGGTAGAGTGAGACCAAGTCGTCGCGGTAGAGAGACCAAGTCATAGTAGAGCGAGACAAGCAATTCAATTCGCATACAGAAACGCAAGCGGCGCAGGACTACTGCACCACGCGGTATACCCAACGCCCAACATCCCCCCCCCCCCCCCAACAATATCAATATCAATACCAACACCAATCCAACACCCAAAATGCCCCCCCCCCCACACACACCTACACCTCGAACCTTCCCCTCCCCCTCCCCACCTCCTCCCCAAACAACCGCCCAGCATCAACACAATACCGCGCCTCCCCGCGCCCATCGCGCCCAACCTCGCTCCCCCAGCACACCAACAGCGCGTCCAGAATGCCCCCCAGCACGCCCTCCATCGCGCCCAGCGCGCCCCACCCGATCGCCGCGCTGATCAGGCCAACCACATACGCGTACGCGCTGCCGCGGAGCGAGTCGCCGAGCGCGAGGACGCGCGCTGCGGACACCCAGCCGCCGAAGCCGAGTGTCAGGGTCAGCAGGTAGCGGATCGCGTGCAGCAGGAGCTTGGCCAGGCGGTAGGATTGCAGCGACTGGGGGTGGGCGAACGAGCTGGGCCCCAGGGTGATGGTGGGCGAGGGGGCGAGGAAGGTGAGTTGCGACAGCGAGCGGGCGGCGGGCGCGAGCGGGACGCCGTGGATGGAGGCGAATGTTAGGGCGAGGGGGTTTGTGAGGGCGGTCAGCGGGGTGGGGAGGAGCGAGGCGGCGCAGGAGGATGCCAGGGCGGCGAGGCGGCGGGGGAGCAGGATGAGGGGGGCGCGGACGGCGAGGGATGTCAGGGTCGAGAGGCAGATTGTGCCGGCCATGGTGTAGGCGGCGTGGTGCAGGGAGGCGTGGACGACGGTGGAGGGCGGCGGCGCCGGGGCGGTGTTGCGGTGGAAGTACCACTGGGAGACGGTGGCGGCGGTGGTGGCGCGCTGGACGCCGGCGATGACGCCGAGGGTCCAGAAGTAGTTGAGGAAGAAGGCGGCGCCGAGCCACCAGGTGCTTGTGTCGATGACCCAGCGCGAGCTGGTGAAGTGGCCGCCGAGGAAGAGGCGCGTGAACATGAGGATCCACAGCCAGGACCAGAGGAGGACGGCGGCGAGGGTGGCGACGCCGACGAGGAGGAGGGGCGGCTGCGCGCGGAGGATGTCGCTGGAGAACTCGAGCATGCCGATGGCCTTGTGCAGCGAGTGGCGCGCTTTGAAGGCTGTGTAGACCCAGAAGATGGCGAGTAAGAGCGGGCCGAACGACAGCCAGCGCATGGCTTTGTCTTGGGTGCTGGTGCCGTGCCACGAGCCCTTCAAGCTGGAGATGAACGGGTACAGCCAGAACGAGAAGGAGATGACGGGGACCGCGACGAGCATCAGATAGACCAGAGGACGGGCGAAGGACCGCAGAAGGGACAGCCAGAGCAGTCCAACAATGACCGACACGAGCGAGTATATCCCGATAAGGTGGAAGGACGACTGGAGAACGGTGTAGACGGTATCCCCGAGCGGATTCTTCTTGCCGGGCGGTGATTCCTGCAGGAAGGAGATGAACCAGATGCCGATCATGGCGCACTGCACGATGACGAACAGCTCAGCCCAGAAGAAGTTGTGTCGTGGAGGCGCCACGGGGTTCTCCGGCACCATGTCTGGCACGGTCTGGCGGTCCGGACTTATCGAGCGCTCACGCTGCAGCAGCACGTCTTCGTCCGTTTCCTGCGGCACAGAGAGAGTGGTTCGGAGGGGGCTGCGGAGACGTTTGTTCCGTGGCATGTTCCGGAACTGCTGATACGACGGCGGCGGCTCGTCTTTGTGTGCGAAGGCTTCCCGTCGGTCCAGCTCCTCGTCGCTCCCCCGGTCGGTCGACGCGAGCTCGACGTCCACCAGCCTCCCATTCCCTCTACTGCTCGGCTCCGTGGACTCGGACAGCGGCACGCTCGAGTCTCGCTCCTCATCCTCCAACCGGGCGGTGGTGGTGGAGCGCCCGCGGGCGGGCTTGTCGCCGATCCACGAGCTCTTGATGCCCCGGCCCAGGCCGTAGTCGGGCCCGTGGTTCTCGTCGCGGTCGTCTATGGTGTGGTCGGACCTGTGGACGCCATCGTCGTCAACCTCGTCCGACTCGGAGAGATTGCTTGCGCCGAACTGGCGCCGCGAGCGCTGCAGGGCATAGTGGTCGGCCATTTCGCGGTCGTGCTCGACATGGTCGTCCTCTTCGCGGAAGTCGTCGGTGGCCGAGTAGAAGAGCGGCGCGGGGGCGTTGGAGGTGCGCGATGCAAAGGCGAAGCGCGACAGGGCCTGGGAGCTGTACGGGTTGGGCATGGTGCGGCGCTGGGAGTAGGCCTGGGCGGCGCGCGACGACGGGCGCGCGCGGTCTGAAGGGTTGCGCGCAGAGCCCGGCTCGGGCTGGCCCAGTGACAGGCGCGACTGCGACTGCGAGAGGAACTTGGAGGCATCTGCGCGGGTCAGTCACACGAGCTCGCGCACGTTCGAGACAGCCGTCACATGCTGATAAGGCGTGGGAGGCTTACATTCGGAAAACATGGCGGGCTAGATGGCCGAGTGTCGACACAGCTGCCAGCCGCGGGCGCCTTTATCGAGGGTGCAGCCTGGAGGGCGCGGTTGACTCAGTGCGCCGGCGAGCGGTCAGTGAGGCGGACGACGGACGGTGAGGCAGCGAGCGGATGACGGAGCTGGGAGACATGCGGCGGCTGGCCGGAGTGGCGCACGAAGCTGCCAGAGGAATATAAAACAGCGATTCTAGGTTAACTAAGCCGAGTAGCTGACCTCCGCAAAGTACCCGTACCGTTGACCGCATGTACCGCACTGGACCTAGTCACGCTAAGCTATCGATTGTGCATCACCGGGTACTCAACGTCACGCTGGACGTCACGAGATAAGGACGTCTGTTGATGTCGACACCGGACAAGCGCTGCACACGGTTTTTTAGCAAATGAATAATTAGCCTGGGGCGGCCTTGAGGCTACGCTTTTAGGAGAATTGAGGCGAATGAGCGCACTTGGTGACGGTGCAGGTGCACTTTGTACAGATACAACAATCAAGACTCGATAACGAGCAACCCACAGACGGCACTATGCTGTCAAAAGGCCATCAGAGTCCGTTCGCAGTCCTGTACAATCCGCGACCGGGCCCGTTGCTTGCGCCAGGCCGGCATCGCAAGACGTGACTTGCTGGTGGAGCAGGAGCTATGACATGACATGCGCTGCCCTCGCCCTCGCTGCACTCTACACCGTCGCCACCAGCGCCCAGCAGCACGCCGCAGCACGCCGCAGCACTTGCCCGCCAGAAACACCCGCCAAACACGACTGCGGCACCTAACACGCACCATCGACTCCCGCCCGATCGCCCTGCCCGTGCCTCGCCCGCGCCCACCTCCCCCCGCGCCCGCCGCGAGCCCGCCCCCAACATGGCCCAGCCCTGGGACTACATCGCGAAGATCGTCTCGCTGGGCGACTCCGGCTGCGGCAAATCCAGCGTGCGCACCCCCCTCCCCCACACACACCCCCCACGCCCCAACTAACCTCTCCCCAGCTCACCGTGCGCCTCTGCGAAGGCCGCTTCTCGCCGCACCACGACGTAACCATCGGCGTGGAATTCGGGTCGCGCATTGTGCCGGTAGGCCCGCCGGCGTCGCACGCGCTGCGCATCAACGACGCGTCGGCCGCGGCGCCCACGCCCGCCAAAGACGCCAAAGACGCCGCCGCAGACCCCGCGCAGAAACACATGAAGCTCTCGCTGTGGGACACGGCGGGCCAGGAAACCTACAAGAGCATCACGCGATCCTACTTCCGCGGCGCGTCGGGCGCGCTGCTCGTCTTCGACATGTCGCGGCGCAACACGTTTCTCAGCGCCACGAGCTGGCTGCACGACTTGCGCCAGATCGCCGAGGACGGCATCGTGGTCGTGCTGGTGGGCAACAAGTCCGATCTGGCGCCCGCGTCGACGGTGGATGGCGCCGACGCCGCCAACAAGAGGCAGGTGCAGCGCGACGAGGCCGAGCAGTGGTGTGCGGCAAACGGCGTCATGCAGTATGTGGAGACGAGCGCGAAGAGCGGCGAGGGCGTCGAGACGGCGTTTTTGGAGGTTGCCGAGCGCATTTATCAGAATATCGAGGCGGGCAAGTATGATCTTAATGATCGGAGGAGCGGCGTCAAGGGGCCTGGCGCTGGAGGCGGTAATCGCGCGGGGCTGAGTCTAGGCATGAATGATGCGGCGAAGAAGGGGAAACAGCAGGGTTGGGGCGGGGGGTGCTGTTGACGTGAACAAACCAAGGGTGCTGTTGAGGCATAACGGGGGGGGGGGGGGGGGGGGATTACAAATTTTATGGTAAGGAAAAAAGCATTTGATGACGACTGCGGCCAATGGCCCCCCCCCCCCCCCCCCCCCCCCCCCCCCCCCCCCCCCCCCCCCCCCCCCCCCCCCCCCCCCGTACGACTTGTCTGGTCAGGTAAAGAGCATGTGCTGTCGTCTGCGGCCTCTGGCACACCGCGGAGCCTGGTATCATATCGTATCGTCTAGAGCCTGTCTATCTGCATTCCAACTTTTCGCCCCAGACCACCTAATTCAAATACGCCGACAGCGCCTGCTGCAGCTCCGGCCCCAGCCGCTCCTGCACCAGCTTCCCCACGCCGCCATTCTGCCTCTTGTCCGCCTCCCTCAGCCACTCGCCCACCCACACCTTCACGTCCCTGACCTCGGGGAACGGATCCCTCGGCGCCTTCTTGCACGTGTTCAGCTGCGTGAAGCCGACGCCAAACCCGACCTCGTCGACATCCGCATCGGGCATCACATCGTCGGCCGCAGACGGCACCGGCGGGTTCACGAGGAGCTCGAGCAGCCGCTGCGTGGTCAGCGCCCAGCCCTTGGGATAGCGGGACACGAACGCGGTGCTGTCCGACAGCGTCTTGGTGAAGGAGACGACGGCGGTTTTGCGGTCGGTAGGGCGGGCGAGTTTTTGCGTGTCGGGGAGGATGACGGTGAGGTAGATGGGTTTGAAGATACTATTGGGGTTAGCTGGTGCGTTCAAATTACAACATATACATACTCGTGCTGGACCTGGTCGGAGACGCTAATGTAGAAATCAGCACCAAGCCCCTTGTCCTGGCGCGCCGAGACGAGGTGGTAAAAGGCAATGAAGCGCTGCTGGAAGTTCTCAGTCTTCATGTTGGAGAGGCGCGTCAGCATGAGCTGCAGGATGGTGACAAAGTAGGGCTGCAGGGCCTCGGCGGGGAGGTAGGTGACGACGGCCTCGATGAGCTCGAACGCATGCGACTCGTGCGCCTTGGTCGAGACGAGCTTCTGGAAGATGCCGAGAATCGGCTCCAGCTGCTTGTCGGCCACAATGCGCTCGGCGTCGCGCGTGATCATGGCACTGAGCAGGCGGGCAAGCGCAGGCACGTTGCCGCGCTGGTCCCAGACAGCTCCCTGGATGATGATGGAGAACAGACTTCGGTAGTAGTCGGTCAGCTGGCCAGAGGGGTTGGCTTCCAGCAGCGCCGAGAACAGCTGGAAGATGTATGGCGAGAACTCCTCAATAGCCTCGGACAAGCACGTCGCGAATGGCTCATACAGCTTGTTCTCGAACGCCTCGGGGTGCGTTGGTGCAGCGAAGCGGATCAGAGCACCAAGACCCTCAAACAGGTAGTATTGGAAGCGCGGGTTGCTGGGGTTGTGCCTGATCACCTTGATGATGGCGATGAAGTTCATCAGGATGTTCTCGCAGATCGGGAGCACGCCGTCTCGAATAAAGACGAGCACGCGCATGACGCACTTCATCAGGAACTCGTTCTCCTGGATCTTCTCGGGCGCAGAGTCCTTGGTGATGAGCTTGAACAGATGTGTGAGGAGATCCTTGGACGAGCCAACGACGTCGCCCTTGGGGATGATGGGCTGGCGGTTGTCGTCTGTCATGAACAGGACACGCTCGACAGCAATCGAGGCGTATGTGTGGATGACGTAGTTGTCGTTTCCGAGGTTGTTGACGAGGAGCGGGAACGCAGCGCGCCACAGATCCGGCGACAGCTGGCTGCGGAAGACGTAGAGGTACTTGATGGCATCGACCTTCAAGATGGCGTGGGCGTCGGGGGCTTGCAGGTCCGAGGCAATGTGCTTCTGGAAGAAGTCGAGCACGTTGACATTCTCGTTGACACTGAGAATACCCTGGGCGGCTGTGGCAGTGCCCTTGGCAGCGATGGCGGTGAAGAGGTAGACGGCCGTGTCCTTGGACTTCCAGTTGTTTGTAGGGTCCTGGGAGTAGTTCTGGAGGTAGGCGTCGACGTACGTCTGCGATGTGCTGGTGACGAGGCCCTCGAACTTGGACATGAGCTGGCGCAGGAAGTTGGTGGCTGCTCTGCGGCGGGTGTCGTTGTCCGAGCCCTCCAAGTCTCTCCGGATGAACTCAATGGGCTCGTCCTCGAACAGCTCCTCGTCCGACTCGCGCAGGGTCAGGTTGGGCAGGATGACCTTCTCGATGACCTGCACGAGCACCGACTGATTGTTGAAGTTCTCGGCATGGTGTGTGGAGGCCACGGCGGTGAGGAACTGCAGGGCCTTGCTGACCAGAATGTCGTACTTGGTCTCCAGGCCGACGGTCATGAGGAAGGACCACGACGTCTCGATGAACGGGCCGAGCTGGGCGCCGAACGCGTCCTCGTACTTCTGGATGTACAGCATCAGGGCCTCGAAGATGCCGGCCCTGACGTACTCGTGCGGCCCCGACTCGTCGTCGTCGGCGGTGCGCAGGGCGGGGTTGTCGTAGGTCAGGTACTTGTGCAGGATGGACGAGATGGCGGGCATGTTGTCCTCGAAGACGGGCGGCAGGTCCTGGCACGACAGGTCGTAGAACAGCTTCATGATCAGGTCGAGGGTGGTGAAGGCGCTCTTTAGGGCCTCGGGGTTGCCCTGCGACTGGGTGATGAGGGCGTCGGTGTTCTGCAGCAGGGTGAGGAACGGCGTGCTGAACTTGGACAGGACATGGTTGATCTCGGTGAACAGCTCGTCGGAGCGGAACAGCGGGCGCCAGCGCTTGAAGATGGAGTGAGCAACGCGCAGCACGCCGTTGTTGACGACCGAGTTGTCGGGGGTCAGGCGCGAGATGAGGTCGTCGACCAGCGAGTGCCAGCGGTCCCAGAAGTCGCTGTCGGCAATGGCGCTGATGGCCTCGCCGAGCTGGGCCTGCAGACTGGGCGGCACGGCGACCATCAGGCCAATCAGCTCCTGCTTGATGGCGACGACCTCGTCGCGCGGCAGCTGGTAGTTGCCATCCTCGTCGACCCAGTTGCGGCGGATGAAGTTCTTGAAGTAGAGGGCGCTCGCGAGGCGCACCGTGGCGGGGAACGAGTCGGCGGCGACGATGTGCAGCAGCGCCAGCGAGAAGCCGGGCTTGGCCTGTTCTTGGGTGATGGCCTGCTCGGCTGGAGGGCGTCAGCGGGTTCACGGCGGCATGGATATGGCGGCAGTGGGTGTGGGTGCCCCTCCTCTGGCGGGCTGGCGGGCAGGCGGGCACTGCGGGCAGTCAGCGGGAGACAAGAGACGCACCCTGCTTGTTCTGGCGCGGGTCCAGGCTGGCCTCGAGCAGCTTGGAGAGCGTGGACATGTCGGCGGCCATGGTGACCCGTCGTGGTGCGCGGTGTGGTGGCCCGTCGTGGTGCGCGGTGTGGTGGCCCGTCGTGGTGCGCGGTGTGGTGGCCCGTCGTGGAGAGTGCAGAGCGCGCGAAATGTTGTTGCCATGTTTGGCCGTGCGAGGGGCTAGCAACAGCACTGCTAGCTCCGCAACGCCGCAACGCCGCAACGCCGCAACCCCAGATTCTGGCGCTGCAGCGTCCACGACGGCTTTTTCCTCGACGCCGCAGTCCGTCCGCGCCCATGGCTGCCCTGCGCTAGAACCCCAGCGCTCGCCGTCGCCGTCGCCGCCGTCGCCCCGCCCGCAGAGTCCATGGGCCTGACCACACCGCGCCGCCCGCCGTCCATGACCGCCACCGGGCGTCTGCGCCTCCGCGACCTGCCCTCCGCGCCGTCTCCCAGCGCCTCGCCGTAGCCCGCGTCCTCTCCTGCGGATCGCGCGCCCGCAGCGCCCCGCGTCTCGCCTCTCGAATGCCTCCCGCCGCCGACCATGTCCAGCATGTCCACGTCCAGCGTGGCCAGCACCACCCCCGCACTCTCGACCGCCGCGCCTCGTCCTACGACATCCTCAACGCCTTCCGCAGGCTCACCGGCACCAAGCCGCGCGCCGACCCGCTGCCGCCGCCGCCGCCCGTCAATCCCGTGCGCGCCCTGTCCGTGAGCTCGCTGCCGCCGGCAAGCATGGCCAGCGCCCCTTCAGCCGACGATAGCCTGCAGCGCATCACCCACGTCGCCAGCGACTCCGTCGGGCCCGACGTGACCGGCGGGCCGCCCGAGCTGCCTGCCCTGATCGCCCAGCTGCACAAGAGCCGCCCGTTCCTGGAGCGCGCCGACGCCGTCGAGCGCATCTGCCGCATCCTGGACGAGTACCCCCTGCAGAACGTCCTGACCCTGTGGTCCGCCGCGAGCGACCTGGTCCTGCTCGAGCAGCCCGACGACGTTGCCGAGGCCGGCTACAGGCTTCTGCGCAGCATCTCCCACGACCCCAAGCTGACTCCCGTCGAGCGCACCATCATCTTCGACGCCGCCTCCTACCGCCGCACCACCCGCTGCTTCCAGTGGCGCCTCGACATCGTCTCGACCCTGACCAACGGCGGCAAGAACATCGCTGCCTGCGAGTCCAACATCGTGCCCTTCATCCTGAATGCCCTCGACGTCTGCTTCCAGGCCAGCCGCGACGCCTTCAATGCGAACCGCAAAACGAACGGCAAGCGCAGCGTCGACAAGCCCCTGCAGGAGACGGAGAACCTAGGACGCATCTTCCAGTACGCCACCGACGTCTGCAAGTTCAATGCCAGGATCCTCACCGACGCCGACCTGGAGCAGATCCTTGACCGCGTCATGCACATCTGCCAGAACACCACCCAGCAAACCGACATGGACAACTGCATAAAGCTCTTTGACACCATCATCACCTTTGTCCACGTTCCCATCAACGTTCTCACAACCAGCGTGGGCGTGCTCTGTGCCATCCACCGCCAGATTGCGAGTCTGGAAGAGCGCACCTGGAACACACTGAGCAACCTCTTCAGATCGCACATTGGCCAGGCCGCCATCATGTCTCTCCTACACACTCTCAAAGACGGCCCATCCATCGTCAACCGCCAGAGCGGCACTTACCGGGGCACCATGCAGGTTCTGCAGAAGCTGGTCATCGAAGACGGCAAAGGTGACCTCCCAAAGGTCCCAATGTCGTTGATCTTCCCGGCCCTCGGAGCTTCCATCAAAGAGCCGCATGCCACACAGGAGTCCTTCGTTGTTGATCTGATAGACTCGATCCTGTCGCAAGACACCATGCGGGATGCGTTACTGGCCGAGGCAGATTTGAGCGACATGTTGGACATCATTCGAGTTTGCGCTGAGCGAGACAACGACCGTTACCGTGCTCGGTTGACTGGATCTGGGGAGAACTCCAACGTTGGTGACAAGGATCCGCACGTATCAGCGAGCCCGGTTCTAGAGAACGGCAATGCGAGTCACAAACTTCACGACGAGGACATTGGTCCACACGCTCACTCCCCGCGAGCATCCAGGGTCGAAGCTGGTCGTCGTTCTGCAGACGACAGTATATTTCGAGTGTTCCTCAAGCTAGACCATATCAGCATTGCCATGGATCACGTGCAGAAAGAAGGGGTCATGGATGTCTTCCTTTCCTGCGCAGATCGGCTGAGTGACTCGCTTGCCGAAAAGATGATCCGGTATTTTGCCGAGGAGCGATTTCTGAACCCGTCCCACAGCGACTGGCTGAAAGTCTCTCGCGAGGTCGCAGTTGGGACCCTGCATGACACGACGAGGCCGAACGCGATTCGACTGCTAGCGATCAAGGTTCTACGCGAGACCTACGACGCCGTTCAGCTGCTCTGTCCGAGCCACGTCGCAGCTCAAAGTGCAGCGATACTGCTCGAAAGGATAGAAGTCGAGGACAACGTTCAGGTTCTAGAAGCACTCGTGGGCTTTGCGGTCGATGTTGCGGAAACGGCACAGTTAGACACATTCTTAGAGATATTGGGATTGCTGCAAAAGAAACTGGACCAACCACGCACATCACCCTTGAGCCCGGCGCAGACCTGGGCTGCGCATACTTTTCTCCCAAAGACTGACGTGTCGGGCGGCTCCCATTGCGACATCATAGCCGTTGCCTTTGTTCGCCTGTTCACTCGGAGCTTCACCCATGCCGCCCAGAAAACACGAATTTTGTACAATTCCATACGAGGTATTGCAGGCAATGATCAATACGACAACGAGTCGAGATTGACTGCCCTAAGACTGTTGTTCAGGCTGCGCGCCGACTCACGACACGCCCTTACTGTCAACGCTTCGTCGGAAGGCGAGCGGATAGCAGCCGAGTTGTGCCGCACCGAGGAGACAGCCATCGCAGCCGAAAAGGCCGATGGATCTGTGTCGACCGATCCGGGAGACGCAGGTTCATGGCGCGAACCACGCAAGATCTCCGGGTCTAGCCCGCACGCGTCTCTCAACCGGCAAACAAGCCGGACAATTGCTGCGGCTGGCCGCGTTTCGAGACCGATAGCTCCACTGTGGTCGTACCCAGGAACCCAAGGTCTGCCGGAAGATGCTGCCCCCGAGCCTAGTCGTGTTGTGTTCTCTCACATAGATGCAAGCAAATATCCGCTAAGTGATGATATCCACGACATGGAGATCACCTTATGGTTGGAGCTTATCATCTCTCTACTGCAGAGGCCACCGGACTGGGAGATCTACAGCTACGTTCTGGTGCACCTTGGGCCACAGCTCTCGAACCAAGCTCTGGTACGAAGCTGTGTAGTGCAACTGCGAATGCTCAGGAGTGTTCTCTGCGAGCAAGTACGCAATTCGAGCTTCCACGAGCCTCCACCGCATACACTACTCAAAAAGGCCGACGTGGCAGTTTGTCTATACCACGTTCTCACTGTCATTATCAGTTACCACGAGTACTTTGAGAAGAGTGAAGAGGACGACATGGTGAAGGCCTTTCTACAGGGGATTGTACAGTGGGACAGAACGTCCAAGTGGTGCATTCACGCACTGTCTGTCTGCTGTTTTGAAGTCCCGCTGTCTGTCAGCAAGTCCCTCGACACCATCATTCAGAAGCTATCACAGATTGTGACCAAGCCCGCCACCGCGATCCACATTCTCGAGTTTCTCACAAGTCTGGCTCGTCTGCCAGAGTTATTCAAGAACTTCCGCGAAGAAGAGTTCAAGACGGTGTTTGGAGTTTGCTTCCGCTACTTGCAGCATATCAGAGACCAGCGCAGCCGAGTAGCCATGCCGACTCTGTCACAGAGGGGTCATAGTTCCTTGCGCCACAGCGGACCCGGCAGGGAATCCATCGCAGTGCCCGACAATAGCTCTAGGAGGCCACATGCAGTTGAGGAAGACTTGCCCCACTATCTGTATTCGCTTGCCTACCACGTCATTACGTTCTGGTTCATGGCGCTCAGGATGGAGGATCGACCCAAGCAAATCCCGTGGATCACGAAGAACCTCTTGACTGTGGACAGTGCCGGGAGAACAAGCATGGAGGAACAAGGTCAGGTCATCGTGGACATCATGAATATGGTGGCTTACACAGATCGAGACCACACCGTGCGCAGCGAGGTCTTCTCGAAACCTGGTGACGGCGAGATCTGGAAGAAGACGTGGGTCGTCAACAACGGTCTGTTGACGATTGAGACAGCAGCAAGGACTGGTGCTTCGCAAATCACCTCTCGTCGTCCTGTAAGTCACATTCAAGATCATGTAAACGAGGCTAATCTTTTGTAGTGCGGCACCCGCTTCTTCACCTTGAGGCCATCGCTTGTGCCCCCTCCACGCCATCAGGTGCCGATCAATGTTGGACTGGCGGCTGACGCGTTCTACTCCTCTTCGTATGTCGGCATCCTGCCAGAAGACATCTTCCAGAGCTTCTACGCGCCTCTGGACTTGACCAACACCACCGTTGCTCTTCCGGACGACGACATGACACGCCGTGCGATTGCCACATTCGACCGAACCGCGACCGTCGACAGCCACAAAGTAGGCGTCATCTACATCGGCGAGGGCCAGACCAATGAGCGAGACATCTTCATGAACGACATGGGCTCGCCCGCCTACACCTCCTTCGTCACCGGTCTGGGCACGCTGGCTCGCCTCAAAGGAGCCAAGTTCAACACCGGCGGCCTCGACACGCGCGGCGACGCCGACGGGGAATTCACCTACGTATGGCGCGACCGCTGCATGGAGCTCGTCTACCACATCACGACCATGATGCCCACCGACCCCAACGACGACATGACGTACCCCAACAAAAAACGCCACATTGGCAACGACTTTGTCAACATCATCTTCAACGACTCCGGGCTCCGCTACAACTTCGATACTTTCCCCGGCGCCTTCAACTACGTCCACATTGTCATCTCCCCCGAGTCGCGCGCTTCCTTTGTCGACCGCCGCATCGACGCCGACCCCTCGGGCTCCTCGCGCTACTACTCCGTACAGGTGGTTACAAAACCAGGCTTCCCCGACGTCTCCGCCGCCGCCGAGCCCAAGATCCTCGCGGGCCGCCACATCGCAGCCTACTGCCGCCTCATCGCCATCAACGCCTGCGTCTTCTCGGACGTCTGGTCGACGCGCGACGGCGGCGAGCAAATCTCCTCGTGGCGCAACCGGCTGCGCGAGATCAAGCGGCTGCGCGAGCGGTACGGGGCTGCTGAGCAGACGCAGCACACGTCAACGCCCGCGTCGCCTAGTGTGGGGAGTCAGGGGCAGGGACTGGCGGGGCCGCCGCGGGACCAAGGGGGCGCGGCGCCGTTCCAGAGGTCGAGTATTGCGACGTTCATCACCGAGGGCACGAGTCGCAGCTCGATTAGCAGTTCGTCGCACGACTAGCGCTCTCATCTCTGCCGAAGGTTGCTGCTGCAGGTCGCAGTCGGCAGTCCCTAGCCGAGGGTCACATTCATAAATATTATATACCCACCCCTCTCCCTACTACCCCCAAAAGTTTTTCAAAGACGGTGTTCTGGAGAGCACTACTCAAAAAGTTTGCTTATTAGAGACATGGACGACGGCATGGAGAGAAGAAAGCGAGATATTAGACACTGTATAGTATAGTAGTTGTGCATACTGAGTTAGAGAAGCATGGGAGGTATGCATATTCATTGAATAGCACGCTTGAGATAGCCACACATATACTAAATGTCACCCTTGAGACCAAACAAGCATATCCGTTGACATTCCTCGTGAAACAGGCACGTGTTAAATGTCCGCTAGCACGTGGAAGTGGGCCAGCCCTACCATCGGTCCCGCGTCTAACCGTCGTGATGTGTTCTCCGATTGCGGTCAAGTTATCCCTGTCCAGCCTTGGCACAGAGCAATTCAAGATGACAACTTCAGACGATGTCTCAAATACCACACTCCAAAAGCTCGCACAATGGCCGCTCCGAGGCTACCATTCCTCTGGCCCATGCTATGGAAGCCGCAGAACGTGCCCCGGATACGCGCGCGCGCCCGCACGCCACGCGCAAAGCGCCCACTCTCCACAACGTCATACCGCTGCGTCGAAGCTCCCATCCAACGCTACGGCAAAGCGCATGAGCCCGCACCACACCTGCGCGAACAGCTAGAAACCGGCAGCGAGCTCACGCCCCCCAAGATCCCCCACGACCCCTCCAAAGACGTCGAGCCCGAAGAGGAGGACGACGACGAGCTCGAAGCCCCCTCCACCACGCCCCCGGCCACCCCCTCCAAGACCACCACCACCACAGACGACGCCCCCCCTCCGTACACCCCGCCCGCGCCCCCGAAAACCGGCGACGCCAAACCCCTCGACAGCGTCCTCCACATGCCCGGCCCCAGCTCCGACGCCCACCGCCCGCCGCACCTCAAAACCCCGCCCTACGTGCACCACTTCGACACGTACGGGCTGGTGCAGCAGCTCGCGAAGAGCACGTACACGGACGCACAGTCGATCACGCTGATGAAGGCCGTGCGCGGGATCCTGATCGACAACATGCTGCTCGCGCGCGAAGGCCTGGTGTCCAAGTCCAACGTCGAGAATGAAACGTACCTGTTCCGCGCGGCGTGCGCGGAGCTGCGCACCGAGATGGGCAACACGCGCCGCGGCGAGGTCGAGCGCTTGCGCACCGAGCGCGGCCAGCTGCAGCACGAGGTCGATATCCTGGCCCAGCGCTTGGGCCAGGAGACCGGGAGCGTCAAGGACGAGCTCAAGGGCCTGTTTGACGACCGCAAGATGGGCGTCCGCGGCGAGCAGCGCAGCATGGAGACCAAGGTATGTGCTCCGCGGAGTCGGGCATGGCATGTCTGGCTTTTTGCATGGCTGGTGACACTAACGCACCCAGATCCAAGAGCTCAACTACCAGATCACGATTGCGCTGAACTCGGACGCGCGCTCCGAGGTCGAGGGCCTGCGGTGGGTGCTGACGCGCCGTATCGCGATGGGGATTGCGGCTATCGCCACCATGGTCGTGCTGCTGCTGCAGGTGAACTCGAGCCGCAAGCACGAGCTCAAGGAGACGCAGAAGAAGCGCGACGAGGCGGGGCGACCGCCGCCGCCGCCGCCGCCGCCGCCGGACGAGCCCCCGCGGCTGGGCCTGAGTTCGATCACGGCGGTGGCGGCGCCGGGGCAGCAGGACGCGCTGGGCGGCGAGCTGCTGGCGACCGAGGGCGTGAGTCTGGGGTAGCACGTAGCACTTCAACAGCGAAAAACATGATATGTCTAGGCGACACCAGCGCCTCACAGCTTGTGTCTCTTCTCGCCGCTCGCCAGCCGCCGGAACTCCTCCTGCGGCACGCCCTTGATAAACCGGTCCAGCCCACCAAACACCTCCTCCACCCCCTGCCGCTCCAGCGCCTCCACATCGCCCCTGCGCATCAGCTTCTTGATCCCCAGCAGACTCTCCCCATTCAAATGATCGCCCAGCCGCTCCTCGACCTCGCCCAGCACGCTGCCGAGAAACCCCTCCCCCGCCTCAAACACCTTATTCACGAACCCCGCCGCCACGAGCTCGTCAACGGGAATCCGCTTGCCCATAAGCAGCGCCTCATTCGCCCTCCCCACGCCCAACCGCCTCACAAACGCATAGCTCGCGCCGCCCTCGGCCACCAGCCCCAGCGACGCAAACGGCGTAAACACATACGCGCCCGGCACCGCGTACACAAAGTCCGAGAACGCCGTCAGCGCCGCCGACAGCCCCACCGCGGGCCCGTTGAGCGCCGTGACCAGGATCTTCGGGTGCGTGTAGAACGCGCGCGTGATGTGCAGGTTCTGCGCCACGAAGCTGCGCAGGTACGTGTGGCGCGCGTCGATGTCGCCGGGCGCGGGCGGCGCGGAGCCGAAGGACACGTCGGCGCCGCTGGGGGGGGGGGGGTTAGTCTGGCATGTCTACGGGTGTGTGGGGAGGGGGGGGGACCCACGCGGAGAAGAAGCGCCCCGTGCCCGTCAGCACGGTGATGACGACCTCGTCGTGTGCGGCGACCTCGTGCATGGCGCGCGCGAGCCGGTAGTACAGGTCTGCGGTCAGGGCGTTGAGCTTGTGCGGCACGTTGAGCGTGATGAGGGCGATTTTGCCGCGGTACTCGGTGAGGATGCCTTCGGACATTTTGGCGGGTGGGGATGGATTGGGGGTGGTGAGGTGTGTGGGTTGGGCGGTTGCGGAGGGGGTTTTCTAAGGCTGGGCAGGAGAGTCGTCGAGGGAGTATCGGTGTGGTTGGCAGAGCCGAGGCTTAGGGAGTGCGGAGAGGGCGGAGGATAGCCGGTGCACCAGCGACGGGGTTGTGTGCATCGTGCACACTATTGTATGCTCTAGGTAGACGGAGGTTGACCATCAGTCTGGTTGATATCAAATTCCCATTCGTCGCGAGTATGTAGAACGACGTTGCACGTGAAGACGCGACCGCCCGCAATCGCCTTGCTCCATCTAATCTCCGTCTTCCACCCGAACCATCTCCACGCACATCTTCACCACACAGTGCACCACCACCCCACCCCCCACCCACCACCACACACCATGGGCGGCCCCAACCTCGAAGTCGCCAAGGCATGCGCGCCTCCCCCTGCCCCCCCCCCCACCCCGCTAACACGCGCAGTTCGGCATGTACATCCTCTTCCCGATCAGCATCATGTACTACTTTGGCACGAACCTCGACGGCAAGTTCTCGGTGCCGGATTTCTGGCCAAAGCCCGAGCAGACACACCGCATTCCGTACGAGCGCGAGGAGATTGCAAAGGAACTCGAGCGGCTGAAGGCGCGCAATGTGGAGAATCGGCGCAGGAGAGAGGAGGAGGAGAGGCGGATGGCTGCGATGGGCGTTGGGAAGGAGGAGTAGGGTGGGGTGCACGGAAGGGAGACACGGTGCATGGGGGCGTTTGGAAGGGTGTTGGGTGTATGATATTGTACAGTGCTGTATTATACGTCTATATGCGCACGGGTTGATGATCGTATGATATCACCATCACACGTTGACTTTGCCGGACAGCTCCTCCCACAAGTCGTCCGAGATGGCGCCCTTGGCCCAGTTCGTATACACGCCCTGTATCCCCTGCACGTCCTGCAGTTTATCCAAGAAGCGTTCGTTCAGCTCCTTTGCGGCGCCCTCGTCGTCCAGCGGCACCTTGGTGTCCTCGTTGGGGTCGTAGATGATCTCGCTCTCCTCGACCTCCAGGCCGTGGTCCTTCGCCAGCAGCCCCGCGATCTTGTTGGTGTGCGCGGGCTCGGTGAAAAGCACGACGCGGCCGTCGCCGTCCTCGAAGATGTCGAGTGCGCCGGCTTCGAGCGCGGGCTCCAGCACGTCGTCGACGCCGAAGTTGTCCTTCTTCGCGAGGATGATGCGGCCCTTCTTCTCGAACATGAAGCCGACGGTCGACACCTGGCCGCCTGCTTCCTTCACGATGAGGCGCAGCTCGGCCAGCACGCGCAGCTTGTTGTCGGTCTGGCACTCGATGATTGTGGCGACCGAGGGCGGCAGGATGGCTTCGAGTGTGAGGTTTTCGAGCGCGGCGCCGGTGGTGGAGAGACCCTGGCCGCGCGCTATGGCGGCTTCGATTGAGGCTTTCGGGACGGCGCTTTTCTTGGCCGTCGAGATGCACAGGTGGAGGCGGGGGTTCAGGTCGGGGTTGGGGCCGCCGAGCTTCACGGCGATGGTGATGTCGCGGGTCATGAGAGAGCGCTGCTTGCTCTTGCCGGCGTCATTTTTGGCCTTGTCGTGCTTGATACTCGACCATTTCCTGGCGCTACTTAGAATGCGGGCGTGCAGATGTGGTTGTTGTGCTCACGAGTGGCCTGAGAGAGCGCTGGGTGTGCTGCTCAGACATCGCATCTGCGGCCGCGGGGCGCGACGACAGGCGCATTGAGCTGCGCCCTCCAGCGAGAGCGTTGCGCGTACTGCGCGGGCGAATGGTGCCGCCATCGGAAATCCGCGATACAAGGCTGGCGGTCTGGAACGGGTCGAGATTGAGGCTCTCACCGCCAAGGAGCACTCCCGAGCTCCGCAACATGGCCGCAGCTCCACCTCTCCACAACTGACAGAAGCTCGCCCCGCCATGCGCGCGCCTTGTCCTTCTCTACGCCCCCACGACGCATAGCCAGGTCGCGAGCCTACGAGAGCACAATGGCGGCGTCCGACCAACAGCCGGCCAGGGAGGACCCCTCGAACCCTGAGCTCGACGTCAAGAAGCTCCACGCGCTGCCCACCGAACAGCAGGACCTCTACCTCCTGACCTTCACATCTGATCTCGCGCGCCATGTCGACGCTCTCGACGCCGACGGCGCTTCGGCGCATCAGATCTACATCAAGAAAGAGTTGTTCCAAGTCATCAATCTGGCCTCCCCCGCGCCCACGCGAGTAATCCGAAACAACCTGGGACGCGCCTTCGCTGGCATATTCGGCAAGGGAGACCGCAAGCTGCTCTTCGAATCGATCAACGAGTGCAACAGCATACTCAATGGCGCCGGCAAGAGCGAGAGGGACGTCAGAGCAAAGCACGCAGCCGCGCATTGCTTGGGCTGCATATTCGAGGCTGCGGGAGACAGCGCCCAGAACCTGGCGCCTGTGGCGGTCATGTCTCTGCTGCGCCTTAGCAAGTTTGCGCAGAACTACACCGGCCTCCGAGCCACCATCTTCAAGACAGTGGGCAGGATCTTCAAAGGCACTACTCCTTCGGCGGAGGAGAATGTTGCGCGAGATGCGTGGAAGCAGGCTCGAAACGCTGCTACGGGAGACAAGTCGCTCCTTGTGCAGTCGAGCGCGTGTCTGTGTCTCGAACAGCTCGTCAAGTACACCTCTCTCTTCGACAATGCAACCGACTTCGACAAGCTCCAGACAGCGGTGTGGAAGACCATCGATAGCAGCTCAGCTACACTTCGACATGCCGCTGCGTCGGCCGTCGCCGCTGCGCTGGTCAAGAACTACTCCGAGACAGCCACTACCGAGGACCCTATCATGGGCATCACACGAGTGGGTACCGGCACTACGAAGAAGAAGAACAAACGCATGTCTACTATTGATGGCGGTGACGACGATATCATGGACCGTCCCGATTCGCCCGCGCCGAAGAAGTCGGCCGCGAGAATCACATTCACAATCCAAGCTATCCTCAAACTTCTCTCAGCACACTACTGCCGAGGTTCCACGAGCCATCGCGCGAGAGCCGGGATCGCTGTCTGCTACATGAAGGTGATGCGTGGCCTTGGCGAGCAGATCGTTGAGTCCAAGTACAACGAGATTGCTCGTAGTCTGTTCACCGACATTCTCAGCAACCACATCATCACACAGAACCGATACCGCACGCTCAGCGCTCGCAAGTATGTCGCGGTCATCCTCGAGACGGTCGTTGCCCGCGAGATGCTCGGCGAGTCTGGACAACTCAACGCGGCGCGATTCCTCGTCAACGATATCTTGAAGGACTATCCACAGAGCATAAAGGAGCGACCAGAGCCGTCAAAACAGACCCTCATCGGAGCACTCAGCACCTTGTCAGCACTCTTCGACAGCTTAGGGTCTGCTTCCAATGTCATCGCCGACTCCTCGCGTGATGCGCTCATCCAGGTCCTGCAGCATCCAAGCTATAGTGTACAGGTGCATGCATCGTCTTGCCTGCGATCTTTTGTGCTCGCATGCCCGCTCCAGCTGCTTCCGTCAGTCACGATATGCATGAACAGCGTCAATCGCGAGCTCGGCCTGCTTGGCACTGGTCGACAGTCACCTAGGAAGTGCGTCGGTCTTGCGAACGGTCTCTCCGCGGTGTTGAGCACGTCGACATCCCAGCCACTGCACGGTTCTGTGGATGTCAACTCACGCGTCTTGTCGCAGGCCACCACGCTGCTGAAGTCAGCAGGGAACTCGGACGTGAGAATCTCTGCAACCCAGGTCCAGGTTGCGTGGATTCTGATCGGAGGGCTGATGACGCTTGGGCCGAACTTCGTCAAGATCCACTTGTCGCAACTGCTTTTGCTATGGAAGAATGCGCTGCCAAAGCCGCTCAACAAGGACAACATGGTGCAGAGGAATGTGTTCGAACTCAGCTATCTGTCGCACGTTCGAGAGTGCGCTCTAGGCTCGATCTCGACGTTTCTGGAGTTCAACAGCAGACTCTTGACGCTGGATGTCACGAAACGCTTAGCTTCTATGCTCCAGAACACGACCATGTTCCTGAACACATTGCCGGCGAAGAAGACTACAGACGACGTTGCGCAGCGATTGTCTCCTGCGCTTCAGCTGCATGACTTTGATCTGATGGTCAGGAGGAGAGTGTCGCAGTGCTACACCAAGCTCGTAGACCTCACACCGGCAAGTAGCAACGAGGTCCTGCTGCAGACGAACCTGCTCTCTTTCGCTGTCGGTAACTTTGCCGACCCCGACAACTACACTACCAGTTCTTTCAGTACGGCCATCGCAAGTGCTGCAGGCTCGTTCGAGAGCATCTGGGAGGTGACTGACAATCACGGCTTCGGTGTCACCGGTCTAGTCCGCGGCTTTGACATCAAGCCTCTGTCTGGAGAGCACGATAGCAGCACCAGCCATCACTGGCTAGTGAGACATGGCCCGGAATCCATCGTTGATCGAACGGTAAGTCGAAACTTCAACTTCAACAGTACTATGGGACTCACGACATCCAGCTCCTCTCGCCGATATGCGGCGCAATCGAGCACGATTCGATAACTCTTTACAACAACCAATCGCACACCAGCTCTGGACTCCCCGATCCACCAGCAACCGAGGTTGTGAACTCAGCGCTGCAGTTATTTGCTATATGTCTGCCTTTGCAGACGCCGAAGATTCAGGAAAGCATCCTGGAGCAAATAACGTCATTCTTGTCAGCTGGTAGTCTTCAACGTGATATCCACAGGAAGACCGCCATGATGGTCAACATCGCGTACGGACTTCTATCTGCACTGAAGGTGGCTGTGAAGGAAACGCGCTCCAGTTCTGGTAGTCTGAAGGGTCCGGCAGTCGAGAAGGTCATGCAGGAGCTTCTTCATGTAAGTAATCTAGCATCTTGTTCTAACACCCCCTAACAACCGCAGGTCTTCGTCATTCTGCCTGACCCATTCGTCCGCAGGCTCGCTGGAGAGGCACTGGGCCGGCTTTGCAGTAGCTCAGGCAATGCTCTGACCGGCAACGAGGTCAACTATCTTGTCGATCAGATTGTTGCGAACCGCGAGCCGTTCGCTCGTTCCGGTTATGCATATGCGCTGGGCTGCATTTTGTCTCAGCTTGGCGGCATGGCTGCCAGTTACCATCTCAAAAACATTCTCGGCATACTAATGTCTCTGGGCAACGATCCCCATCCCGTCGTGCACTTCACAGCCATCGACAGTCTGTCACGCGTAGCAGACTCCGCCGGCCTGTCGTTTTCAAGTCACGTCACAGGCACGCTCGGCATGCTCGCGCAGCTGTACGCTGCGGACTCACATAACGAGGAGTCTGCATCGCTGGCGTCCTCGAATATTGAGATCGACCTGCCAACGCCAGCCACTATCGCACGATGCATAGACAGCACGATCAACGTGCTTGGCCCTGACCTGCAAGAGATGGCTAAAGCAAGAGACATGATCATGACGCTGATCGGGATGTTCCAGAAAGAGCCTGACGAACTGCTGCGAATCGAGGCTCTCCGCTGTCAAGAACACGTATCGCTATACGCCCCAGGCCACATGCTTTTCGTAGACTACGTAAAGCACCTGCAAGCGTCACTGGACAGCCCGTCCACGCAGATCCGGGACATGGCCATTGACGGTCTGCACAACCTCATGAGGCGCAATACTGAGGAGATCATCCGTACAGGCGATCCTGGGTTGGAAGATGCGCTCTGGCACGTTCTCGACCGGCAGCCAGATCACGAGGTCGTTCGCAACATACTGCGCAACTGGCTTCACCAGACCGGTCTCACTGACACTGCAGCTTGGGTACAGCGCTGTCACTCGGTGCTTACGAAGACAAAGAAGGTCGAAACACAGGAAGTAATTGAGGTGAAACCAAAGGCCGGCGCAGCAGATCTACAAGACGAGGAGGTCGCCGGTTTTGCTGCAGCTGCAAACGCACCAGGCGCTGAGGTCGGCCAGGGTGGGCAGACAAGTCAAGAGTTGCTCAAGTGGCAGGTGCGGACCATCGGAATGGATCTCCTGAGCGAGTTGGTCGCTATGGTGAGCAAAGAGGCCACCTTCCGAGAAGAGTCGCCGTGTGTACTCGCTCTGCAGCACCGAGTTGCTGATGTCGTGCGCATTGCCTTCTCAGCGTCCACTGCTGGCGTTGTGCAACTTCGTATTCATGGTCTGAAGATTATCGATCAAGTCTTGAAAGTAAGTCATTTTGAGGTCCGATGGTTCGGTAAATGTCTAACATCCAGTAGCTGTTCGGCAAGACCCCAGATCCTGACTTTGCAGAAGTCACGCTCCTTGAACAGTACCAGGCGCAGATTGGATCAGCACTGACCCCGGCCTTTGCAGCAGACTCATCGCCAGAGCTTGCGGCCGAGGCTATCAACGTCTGCGCGACATTCATTGCGACAGGAATTGTCACTGATGTTGACCGGATGGGCCGTATCCTCAAGCTTCTCATCACGGCGCTTGAGAACTTTTCGAGTGAGTACACTCGTACACACGATGGGCTATATCGCTAACGAAGATCCAGGTGAAACCGAGACTGCAGCCATTGGCGACCTGAGAGGGCTGAGCTCGAATGCGGCAGTCATGGTGAAGATGTCCGTGTTCTCAGCGTGGGCAGAGCTCCAGATCGCCAGTGCCGAGCAAACGTATCTGACGGACGTCCTGAAACCGCATATCGCTAAGCTCACGCCCCTTTGGCTGGCATCACTACGAGAGTACGCTCGCCTACGATTTGAGCCGGACATTTCATCATCAATGGGATCAGTCTCACTGTCAGGCAGTCTCGACACCATATACGCTGCGCTCAACCGCGAGACTCTCCTCAAGTTCTACCAGGAGGCTTGGCTCAATCTTGTAGATGCCATCGCCAGCTTGATCGACGAAGACAGCGGGTTCGTCTTCGACGCACTAGATGGCAAGACAGAGTTCTCGGAGGCAGAGATGCCTGCAAAAGCAGACCACATCAACTACCGGGACGAGCCTGTGGCCTTCTTCTTTGTGCTGTTTGGTCTCGCGTTTGAGGCACTGGCTGGACGCCCCGGTGATCTGCAGGCCTCTAAGGAGCAGATCCTAGAGATCCTCCAAGCCTTGAAGAAGATCCTGCGACCATCAGTATCCGGGCAAGCCATCTATCAGGAAGTCATTTTCTCCGAGACAATGGATATGCTGGATCGCCTCGTACTCACCGAAGGTCTGACTGTACAGACAGTGATCGTAGAAATCGCCAGGAACCTGTGTCTTGGGCATCCATCCGCCCGGAGCGACAGAGGTGTCCCGGGCGACGATCATCTCTCAGAGGATATCGACCAGTTGTTCGAGCTGACTAAGATCATGGTCCTCGTTCTGTCCGGCTTGGTCCCCGGTCTGGAAGATGGCAGCTCGAAGGCCCGCCATGAGCTAAACGAGGAAGCAGTGGCTCTTCTGACGACTGCCCTGTCTGCACTGGTTGATGCCGCTCAGGTTTTCCCTGCTA
Organism: Boeremia lycopersici; assembly: GCA_022609225.1. Taxonomy (NCBI): domain Eukaryota; kingdom Fungi; phylum Ascomycota; class Dothideomycetes; order Pleosporales; family Didymellaceae; genus Boeremia; species Boeremia lycopersici. The sequence continues at coordinate 496,272 of JAGKPY010000011.1, read as the reverse complement.
TCATCAAGGCTGACCTGCATGCATGCATACTGCACATCTTTGCAACGATCTTTGCCACTGGCGCCTGCCAGGCAACGGTCGTACCGAAGTCACTGCCCATCTTCAAGCGCTTCATTACCAGTCTCACTCGTGACGCCGAAGCTACGGACGATACCAGCAAGCAACTCCGCGCAACATTGACACGCTTCCTGACCATCATGAGGCATGCCCAGCAGCGAGAGTTTGACGCTGCGCTGGCCTGCGAAAAGAACATCATCTTCGCAACCACAATCCTCGTCAGCTCTGCGGCGTCAGCCTTCGCACCAAATGATCCGCTTATCAAACTGTTCATCGACAACCTCTTCGACTGTCTCGGCACCGTGACCACCTCCAAGGTCGCCGTCGGCTGCTGTCGCTCCCTGCTTCTGCTCCCCAAGAAGAGCGCCGTGGAAACCAGCATCGCCGCCCACATCCTCCCGCAAATCCTCTCCTTCCTCGCAAACCCCTCCGACGTAGAAGGCCTCGACGAGTCGCGCACCCTCCTCGCCCAGACCCTGATCACTTTCATCTCCACGCTGCCCAAGCCCGAGCAGCGCCAGCTCGCCGCGAAAATCATCATCCCCGCGCTCCTCGTGCGCGTCCAGCACGACGAATCCACAAGCCAGGAAACCGCCGCCCGGCTGATGGAGCTCGCGCAGACCGACCAGGAGGCGTTCAAAGCCGTCGTCGCCGGCTTGAGTGCCGAGCACAGAGATTTCCTGCAGGGCGTGCTGCAGAGCGGACAGGGGCCCGTGAAGGAAGCCAGGAAGGAAGATGATGGCGAGCCGACGATTGCGCTGAAGATGAATTTTGGTTCTTGAGGTGCCCTGCTGGATGTAGATCGTGTTGATTGAATATACCCTGTTCTGTGCGTTTGCATCACGTGTTTCTGTGTTCGCTTGGGTATAAAGCGTGCGCTGTCGCTCGGAGGATGGCAGTAACTGTCTTCTCCTGCCTCGTAAAGCCGAATAAAACAGGTGGCCAACGCATGGCTGGGGCTCTGGCAAAGCAGCTGATGAAGTCATCGATGTCTGCTCTTCTCCCGTTCTTCTTCTTCTTCTCTTCCTTCTCTAAAATATGGAAATGCCACATTATGCTCTGCGCGCAACCCACCCCATCCCCCGCACAATCTGCCGTGCGCTCTGTCAAAAATACCTTCCACTATGTCATGCCTCTCCTGCCTCATCGAAATCTGAACACATGAAGATTGATGCTCTGGGCGCGACTAAAGCACAAAGCAAGACATCATGCGCCGCCTTCTAAACTGGAACCAAAGCTCTTGATATCTTCTCTGCCTTGTCGAAAACAGAATGCACTTGTTGCATGCTCTGGGGCGGCGAAAAGTCCGACGTGTTGATTATGGGCAGTCGCGCGAAATCCCGTGCTTCAGCTTAATGTGCCTCCTGTCTCCTCGAGTGATCGGGTAAAACAGCTAGACTGTGCGTGCGAGAAAAGATACAAGGGGGGTGACATGTGTGGCCTGCAGAAAGAACGCTGGTCCTACATGTCCCTCCTGTCTCCCTGCTTTGTTACAAGACCCTGATGACGATCGTATGCTCTCCAGTCCACGCTGGCCGCCAACGCGCGCGAAGAGCTACAAGCTGAACTCCCTACCACTCCCTATGACTCTACGATGAAAAAATTGACGAGAGGTGGCATGACGGTTGATGAAGATCAGCCGTAGTGCCGAGTATAGTGCAAGTTGACCCAAATGACTGGCGCTCTGAGTGCGTCCATAGACCTCCGACAAAGCGCGGGTGAGCGATGCTCTGAAATCTTTATGTGTCTCTTCCATGACTGTCTTCCCTGGTTGAAAGCTTACAAGTCTGAGGCCATGCTCTGAGCTTGACTCAACGCGGTTGGCAAGATACTCATGAGTCGTCTCCCACGCAGTATTGCAAGCTACGCGTTACGAGTCTTTCCCTTTACCGAAAGCACGAATCCATTTTTACTCTGCTCTGAGCCCAACCAAATCTTTTCCATAGTCTTCGCATGAGCAGGCCTACAAGATGCCTCAACTGTTCTGCTATGTCTCTCTTGCGTCGCTGGAAATTGAAGCAGGTTCAGCCTATGCCCTGAGCTTGACTCTGCGTGGTACTGATGAGCGACTCCCTCCGGAAAACTAACTGCACTATTTTCATGCCTCGCCCACTTCTCCTTCTTGCCGACAACCGGGCTAGGGTTTTCCGGTTCCTGCCTTGCGGGCAACTAAAATGGTACACGAAATGTACATAAGCAGCTACTTAAAGCGACCACAGCTTTTCTGATATCTTTCTCCAGCCCCAATGAAAACCCCGACTTTAAAGATGATGCTTTGAGCGCAGCTTAAAATCTGGCTGCACTTCTTCTATGAGTGGCCTCCTCTGAAACCTCATTATGCGTGGTCCTCGTGCGTTCTTCTTCTTCTCTTCTCTCTTCCCAAAAATGCAGATAGTCACCAGTTATGTTCTGCGCGCGACCAAAAAACTCGAGAATGGCGTTATGAGTCGCCTTCTACAAAATGCGCTTCTTCCGATCCATTGTCTCTCTGCTACTCCAGCAAATCTCTTACCATTCTATCCGACTTGATTCTTTACGCGCGACTTAAAATCCATTCGTATTAGCCCCATGAGCGGCTCTCAATAAGATCACATCTTTTTTGATGGACGTGTGTTCTCTTCTTCTTCCTGAAAACGAGTTACCGACTTCCTCACGTTCTGCGCGCGACCAAATTGCGTTGACAAAGGCTTTATGGGCAGCCTTCACGAACAGCGCATACCCAGACCTGATGTCTCTCTGCCGCGCTGCTGGAAATCTCGAGACCTGAAGTTGATGCTCTGCGCGTAGTTCAAGATGTACGCACTGTTTGCTATGTGCGGCTCTCTTTGCAACGATCTGACACCCAAAATATGTGCTCTCTTCTCCTTCCTGGAAAAAGCTGCGATATATAATACGTCATTACAACTATGCGTACGCTTGGCCCGAGATCCCTGTGTTCCTCTCAGTCTGTCTTCTTCTTCTCATTGAAACCAGCTTGGTCAGTGGTAATGTCCTGTGCGCAGCTCAAAGCCCGGATAAGCTCCGTCTGTGAGCGACTCTCTTCTGTCCCTGGAAACGAGTTAGTAGAATGGAGATGTTCTGCGTGCGACTCAAAATGTGCTCTTCTTCATGTGGATGAGCGGCTTCTTCTAAAATTCCTACTGCACACTCACTATGCGTGGCCTTCTTCTTCCTCTTGAGATCAAAACTGCGATATCAAAAACCATACTCTGGGCTCAACTTAAAAGGATAACGCGCTAAGGATATGAGCACTCTCTGAAACCCAATCTTTCTGCAATCTATGTGTCTTCTCCTTCTTAAAAGTATATCATAGATCATCGATGACGTGGTGTTCTGCGCGCGGCCGAAAGGCGGTCGCTTTACCATCATACGCTGGCTTGTCTCAAAAGTAGCGAGTAGAGTGACTTGCATTAGCTTCCTCGTTGAAATTACAAAAACAAAAGCTAATACCTTGGGCGTCGTGGGAGCGGCCACGGTGTCGGAAGTCTCTGTTTGCCTGCTGCATTTCAAAATGAAGCAAGCATCGACGCATGTCTGCCCTGCTCTACTTCCCGTTATATAAAGCTAAACATCATGCTCGATCTGCATGTTTCCCTGGCTTGCGCTGCAGTCCATGAAAGTAGAGTCACACCCGCTTTATGGTGCGTTTCGTATGTGCGGGACCTCGCAGGCCACCTGCTGAACTGCATACCAGAACTCTACATGTTCTTGCCATCTTCCTCAACACATTCTCTGTTACCAAAGTTGGCGGCCAACAGTTCTATGAGCTCTGCCCTTCTTCTCGGAAAGACGATAGCGATGAATATATGTTTTCTGCCCTTTTATTTCGAAATTGAAAAACGCAAGTGCTATGTTCTCTGCCCCTTCTCTCTGAAATACAGAACGAAAGACCCGAGATCCTATGCCTTGCGCTGGAAAGACACTACTCTGACCGCAAGTTTTAGCGATTTGATGATATGCTCCTGCACACACTCCCCTCGAAAACCATCTTGAAAGCTCCTCGATCTATGGCCCATGACTCCTGCTGGTTCTGTGGCCGAAAAGGCATCCAGAGTCTCCATGTTCTGAGCGCTCCGACTATGGCGAATGTACGGGGCTTTTGGAGCGGAAGATACGATGGCTTCTGCTGCAACGGTTCTAGAAAAATCGAAAGCAACTGAAAAACATCAGATGTGTGACCTGCGTTTCTCGGGCACTTCCAATCGGTACTTGTAGGAGCGTTGGGCCAGGAACAACGGCCTGTGAGACCTGAGGTTGAAAGTCCAGACGAGAACTTCCATGGTGTAAACTCTGGCTACTTGCTTCACCGGTGTCTGGCGAGATTATCTTCCTCCGAGTATCGGTACTTTCTCCCTTCCTCTCGATTCCTCTCAGCATCTCTCTTTTGAGAAAATATAGCCCTCTACGCACGAACTTAAAGGATACCATTTCAGGTCCCATGTTTTCTGTTTCCAGTCTGAGCCCGCTCTGACAGTCTGTTATCTACCGACGTCCTTTGATTGGTTGCAAATAGACTTAGATTCTACATAATGCCTTGGGATTAATTGGCACTGAGTCTGAACTTAAATGTTCGCGGGTGCTGGACTGTGTCTCAGGAAACATTGAACTGGCATTGACCTGCTCGCATGTTCTCTGTTTTTTGTCCAACGTAATTCGGAATCTTGTTCTCCAGGACTACGTGAGTTGCTGCCTAGATAACTCTTCTCACTAACAGCTACTAATCACGCATCTATTCAGAAGCTTTTACTCTTCATGTTTGGCCCAGGCTAATCAGAGAGCAGACGTGATTCAGGCCTTGACAGGACGCTCCCCATTGCCAAAGAAACCTAATGATAGATTTAGCAAAACTATTCATCTTTTTCATCCATTGAACCGACTTACCGCAAGCACCAACAATGATATTGAAGCCCTGGTTTGAGAACAGTTGTCCGGCAGTGAGCCAAGTCCATGGTGAGTTCTGGCAATTTCCAAAAGCATCGCAGGTAGGGTTGTGTTCGACGCACTGGTTCAGGATGGTCTGAGCCATATCGGCAGCAACTGAGCAGGGCATGTTGTAGTCGTGGTGGTTATCTTTGCACATGCCAATGTATCGCAGAAACTAGAGCAAAACAATAGTCACGCGCAACTACTAGAAACTCTAGAATTACTGCTATAAGTAGGCATACTGTGCTGCGACACAATGGCTTGGCCCAAATTGAGACACTGCATGCGGACGCAAGTCCGAGCCCTCGCGCCGCATTGCGGGATGCCTCTTAGGTTACGAACGGCCTGCTCAGTCGAAACAGTTCCTACCTTTCTGAAGCGCTCATCACATATCAAGTTACGCTAGGTAAGCACAAATTAGAGTCTGCAGATACCAATGACGGAAACTAGCAGTGCTGCCCTACTCACCTTATCGAGCTGACCACGGGCAGCAACAGCGGGAACAGCAGATATCCCAGGAGTTCCCTGCACCTCCTCTGTATAGATAGAGAAGTCGGGGTTATATTGAGCCCGGATCTTGGTTTCAATCTCCTGTGAGTTCAGTGTTAGCACATGTGCAGACTTGTCGAGACCAGCAAGACTGCTTACTTCAAAGCTCCATCCCCATACTTTGACCTCGGGTTCTCCGGGACTGACGATGCCTTGCCAGCTGATTTCACCCAGGGGGAGGGGCAAGGTAGCAGGTAGGGGCATGACGGCGGCAGTGACCACAGAAGCGGCGAGACCGATGATCATCGATAAGGTTGTCGAGTGCATGTTTGATCAAGATAAAGAATATCTGAGAGGGAGGACCGGATAAAATCTTACGGCAGATAAGTCTCAAGTGCTTGACAACTTTGATCGCTCGAGCAGATTGTCCCCTCATATTAATAAAGACATAAACGAATCCCCTGGAAAGCAGGTGCCAGCCTGAATCATTCATAGCTCTAAGGAATAAGATCCGCATCCCGCAGCGGCTCATATCGTCAACTTTTCTCCTTGGTGGAATTGTGGTACTCGTCCATGTCACTCATTCTTGGTGCTTGGACAGATATCGAAGTAACGCCCAGGATCTTGGCATGCATGCTCTACTTGGTAACAACAAGCGGGGGTGGGGGCCTAAGAAATTCAAAGATACTGAGATTCGATCTGCTCAATAATCGTGGGTCTAAGCAATAAGAATTCTGATATAAGTATGTCAATCAAAATTTCCCCTGTATATGCGTGCCTTAAGCAACTTCGACACCCCGTAGATTGATCTTCGCCAAGGTAAGTCTATAATCTAGTACAAACAAGCCCCTCGACTCACCAGCCCAACAAAAGCTCTTATGAACCGAATTCCCGCCCTACCGACCAGTCTAGAAACCTTGAATCTCTCTATTGAATACCACGCCATCAGCAACCACAACATTGACCCACCAAATTTCCTAATGAACAATACCGATACATTCTCCCGCACCCTCCACCTCGCATCCCACAACCTCACAACACTCACCATACGTCTATCTTGCATAACCGCCGACCTTCTCTGGCCCAACGACGCCAATACCCCAGCTCCGAACTGGCCCAACCTCCGCATACTCGACATAACAACCGCCTTCGATCGCCCAACAGGCACATGGTGGTTCATCTCGGAGGCAGCCCAGGGCTGGGAAACACCCCGAAGGGCATCGACACCACCAAACCCAGAGTGGGAAGAAGAAGACGCCGAGCTGTACCTGGCGGCGGGCGCATACCCGGACGACGAATTCCGCGCCGCTCCGGACCCGGCCTTGTTTGACGACCTCGCGTTGCGCCTCGCGCGCGCCGTATCGCGCATGCCAGCTCTTATGTACCTTGATCTCGAGTTCCATTCGTGGCGCCAGTCGTCTTGGAATGCGAGGCAACAGGATAAGGGATTTGAGGGGTACAAGGGATGGGGGTTTTACTATAGGGATGGGGAGAGCGCAAAGGGTGCCGTCAGTAAGTATTTGAAGCACAGTAGATTTCAGTATCTGCCTGGTATTGATGGTAGTATTGTTGAGAGGGCAAGAACGGAATGGGTTTTCAAGTGTTGGGGGGGTAGGGTGGGGTGGAAAGAGGAAGAGAAAGCGAAGGAGTTGTGGAGGGCGCGTGGAGTTGAGGATTTCGATGTCATTACGACAGACGAGAAGGGTCGTTTTTGGCAGAGGAAGAGGAACGGTGTATTGATTGATGCATCCACCGTGAACGACTAAATGTTTGCAGAGCTTGAGTTTGCTTGGAATAAATCAAGAAAAGCCCATTTGAGGGGCTAGCGGTCTAAGAAATACAGCCTGGAACAGTGGGTTGATTATTCCTTCTATTGTAAATACCTACAAAACCAGTAGAGTGGCATCATTCTCTCGAATGACGGGAAAACAAGTAGTGAAAAAAGACAGGGAATTAGTCGGCCGAGAGGGACTGTTGGGTACGGCAAAGGTATCGGTAATGACCTGTGCCCCGTAAACAGAAACCTCCAAACAGTACCTTGACAGACGGCGGGGGTCGGGCAGGAGACCTTATTCTCAACATCATATGGTTGTATGTGGAAAGTTTCATCGATCTATCCAATATATTCCAGCTGTGACTATCCCTCAGCACAATACAGGAGCCTACTTTTCCTCGATATAACGTTTTGTTTATTTTGTGCATTTGTCTTCCAACCCTCAGACCAGTACTTAGATCTGGGGGTGAGCAGAATCTACCACCATGGAAGGCAGCGAACCAAGCGCTGCCATCTCTTGGTACATCTCGAACACACCCTCGAGAGTGTCGACATATCCACTGAAGCCGAAGCGCCTGACTTTGTTCATGGATGCAGTGCCAAATGGCAGATATGCAAAATCTCCCATGAAAAAGTCGTCCGAATCACCTTCCCAAGGGTTTCCCGTCACCTGTCCATTCGATTTGGCCATGATCTCTTCCCAGGCCGTCTTCAACGAAGGATCTGATGCCCATTGTACAAGTGTTTTACTGTAGCGAACACTGGTAGGTGGTCCCCATCCGAGGGGGGCATCTTTCCCGCCGGCAAGCGTGAGTGTTTGCAGCTTGCTTTCATCAAGCTCTGGGCCCTGTACTTCCTTCACTCCAAACCAGCGGCCCAATTCCTGGTAGAAACGATCCCAACTGAGCAGGCCACCATCTATGGCATTGAAAGATTGGTTTGCGCATTTCTCCTCTAGTACCGCCCACTCACTAAGATATCCAGTCATTCGAGCAGTCGAGTGGCCGGCTTCAAACTTCCATGACTCGAAGTCACCGCCAAATTTCAGAGGCTCGCCTTTGTGAGCCTGGACGGCTGCAACGATGGCAAAACTCATGAAGGCATTCATGGATGCATATTCGGTCGAACCGATGACGGCAAAAGGAAAGACAATGTTCCAGCCTGTCTCGGGGTGCTCATTGCAAAAAGCTTTAAGAGCGTCTTCTTGGTGATAATAGAAGTTTGGTGCAAGATGTCTGGGTTGAGGATCTGACTCAACGTAAGACGTGCGCGAACGACCAATGTGGACACCGTAATTCTTGCCACCAGTTTGGAGTAGGATGCGCTTTGGTGCGATACCAGCAAGGGGCAAAGAACCAAGGAAATTCTTGAAGGGAGGCACGTTGGCTTCTACGAGTTCCTGCGCCGTTTCGGGCTTCATCGCTGAGCTCCCACTCTGGGGTGACAAGTACGCGTAGTAGAAGATGTAGTCTGCTTCAACGTTCGCTTTGCGCAGAGCCTGAGCAATATCTTCTGCAGAAGAGGTCATGTCAATGGAAACATGCTGAATGCGAGACCGCTGCTCTTCTGGGATTAGGGACAGCAGTTTCTCTGACAGTGGCCGACGAGACACTGCGTAGACCCTAGACCATCGGTCTGGTGTGTCCAGTAGCACCCTGATTGTGTGGAAGCCTGAGATACCAGTTGCTCCGAGCACCAGGGCTTTCAAGTCCTTGACTGAAGAACCGAAGGAAGGAAGATTACGGTAGATACCAGATTGGCGGAGGGGAAACTGTGACGAGCTCATGTTGTGATAGTGCGGAGTGTAGGTAGAGGGCAGGCTCGATTGTCAGTCATAAAGGACGGACACACGCACTACTTATACTTTTTACAAAGGGCAGCATCATGTGACAAGTTTTCAAGAGCAGTAGAGATGAACCTGGCGGTTACACCTAAGATCATGTCGGGGCGTGAAGAGAAGAAAGGGAAATGGTCGTTCTCTCGAGAGAGCCGCAGGCACGCTAGTGCACCACTAGTGGCGCGAGCCGCGCAGATGATGTACCCTGTCATGGCAAGGCGCGTTCCACTAATGTACGACTTCGATCACCCGAAGCCACCATCCTTGGCTTGTCCAGACGCACGTTTACACCTACTGACACAGCCGATTTTGGGAAGCTTTCATGATCGCATGCGCAGTTTCTAGTTAAGCGGCCTATCACTAACGGCCTTGTCGCCCCCCTTTTTGACGCATCTCGCAGCTCTCGGCTTCCGACCCACACTGCAACCGACTTCCGCCCACGGGTGACGTAACGACTTTGAAGGAATCGTTGCGATGCCGTGTGACTTGCCCTCGTCGCCTACTTACTATGGTATTTATTCACGGTATACCTAGGGGATACCAGGGAGTGGGACCAGTCAGCAGTCAACAACTGTCAAGGTCGGTCGCTCGTCGGGAGATTACGGAAGATAGTTAGCCCACGAGAGTGACAACATATGTATCAGGATGGTAGATCACGGAGGATAATCACCCTCCGAAATTGACAGCGCAGATGCTTCACGTTCATAGTGATAGCATGGTCCACTCACCGCAAACAATAGCATTGGGAATCCCCAGAGGACGGAATAGCGGAACGACGAAAAGCGAGACACATATTCCTAAGCTAGATGACAGCGGATCCTTCGCGTCGAAGATCAACTCGAGACCCACCATCAAGGAAGAATCCTGTTCGTTGTCAACTGCGAAGAAGACGAAAGGCGCGGACGCTAAGTACGAGGTATGGTCCAAACATGCTCAATTCTCGTCGATTCCAGGCTCACATAGTCCAACATCGGGGCAATATCGGACAGCCCATGCTATACTGGAGGATTCACACGGCGATATTGTGTGTAGGAATGCCAAGGAAATGGTTGGCGCCTGCCATCAATCCTACACAGACGAGCCAAGCTACCTCCAGGCCAACGCAAAGCGCGCTGTGAAAAGGACGGGAACTGTATACGGATCATCGTTTGCATATTAGAAGATCCTCCACGGCGGAGTCAAGAAGCCCCGAGATGCCCTCAGGCTAGGTATATGGCATGCAAAAGCGGAAGATGAAGATGCTCACGCCGCTACTCCCGCATGTCAAGCGGCGCTATGTGAAGTTGGATCTCGATTCCACATTGTAGCCTATAGAACGATGAGATTGCAATAAGAGATGTTTCACAATACCACGGTATAGAACCTAAGTTTGCACTCTGCTCATTGGACATCTGCTCGTAGAGGCAGGGCTTTGCTTTCGACACGCACGCCTACCAAATAATACCTGGCAAGTGAAGCTAAAGACCAAATAAATTAAGTCAGGGGACGGCCCGCGCGCACTTAGATACGAGTGATTCTTCCGAGCTGAAAGTAAATATCACTACACTAGGTACCTGACCAACGTGCTTGGGAAGAAATGTCTACAGTGTGCGGGGAATGGCGGCGCTTCTACATGCAAACAGACAACAGTAGAACAGATCCAAGACCGAAGAGACATAGGTGTGCATAGAGTGTTATCATGTAATGCCAAAAGATTATCATCATCGGCATAGTGGGGCTTGCTGTAATTAATCAAAAGTAACCCCGACGTTAATCCAGGTGGTCACGCGGTCTGTAGAGGTCAACTCAGCAACTTTGCACACAGAGTAACGTGATGCTTATTGTCAGTCTCATATCTTTCGACTCGACAACACATACTCGCGATATAGTTCTCGTTCTCTCTTTTGGATAGCTCGGTCAATGCATTTAGGAAGAATCCTTGTTATATTTTCTTTCGGACTGTAATCACACACGTGTACATGTGACTAGTAAAGGGAATTCGTTAGACAGGCGGTGGTATACCCGAGACTCCATCAAGGGTGTGTACCTTTGCAGGACTTTGCAGACATGTGCTGAATCATGAGTTGTAGCACTGAGAGGGCGGCAAGTGAGAAAAGAAGCAAAAAATCAAACTTGTTGTGCGCCGGAACGGTGTGGTTCGAAGCGCTCTTTCTCCAGCAGGAGCCCATGTTCAGGGTGTTAGTCAATTATTGCAATATGACATTCATGGGTGCAAGACCCTTTCGTAAAATACAGTCTCATCGGCTCGCAGGCCAGCTTCGAAACTCCAGGAATGCAGTCTGGTTAACAATGCCTATCCAGTGCAGGCTAGAACGCCATAAACTCCAATGCGCGACCCGCGAAAAGAAGCAGGAGACGTATATCTCTCACCGTCTTCCTTGCCTAGCCTTTACGGTCTTCATGATGTCTACGTCCCTTCTCACATTGTTGCCTTCGTTGAAGGTAACGTTGCTCTTTGGCGCGACAGTGTATGTCATGCGGCCAGACTCCATACGAGCACGCTGGAAGGCACGAGGAGCCTCGAGAGCTTTCTTCCTCTGGGCAGCCTGGGCAGCTGCTTGGCTGTTGGCGGTTGGGTTGCTACTTGCGACCTTTCGTCTGTGGCCGAGTTAGCAACGAGTGTAACAGTGGAATATATAAGCACATACGTAGGATCAAAGTCTGCCTGAGCAAACTCTTTCTTGCGATAATCGTCCGTACGCCTCAGGATTGGACGAGTCCAGTCTGTAAAGAGGCGTTCGGCTTGTCGCTTGATTGTCAATTCAGGACGCTTGCTCTTGATGTAGAACATAATGACTTTGCCAATACCCGACGCAACGAGAGTGTCTTTGTTGATGGGTAGCTTCCCCAGTGCAGCAAACAGCTCCTTCTGAATGTCATATGCTGGCAGACTACCGTCGCTGAGGGGCTCGAGGAAGAAGCGTACTGCTTCCAAAATGTTGGACTCAGGATCCACGATCGACTCCTTCAGGTTGCTCTTATTAAGCAATGCAACCACTTCAGGCAGGAGCTTCAGCTTATGCCGAGCTGGTTCGCCACGCTTTCGACCCTCGTTATCCGCCTCTGCTGCCTGCGCCATACGGCGACGCATCTCCTCAATCTCTTGATCGGCCATCTGCTCGAGATCAATTCCATCCTTCTTGCGACGACGAGTCGAGCTGCTCTTGACAATGGCATCCATCTGGCGCTCGAGTGCGCGCTTCCGGCCTGTGGATAATCAGTAGCAGCACCTCTAGAGGCTTCATTCAACTTACGCTCTTCAGGAGTTAGATTAGCCTCTACTTCTTCGTCGGGACTAGCACCGCGTATCCTAACCTCCTTCTTAGACCTCCTGCTCTTCCTTCCCTCGCCCATCTCAGCGCCTTCTTCCTCGCCATCCTTGTTCTTCTTGCGACGAGGCTTGTCGGCGCGCTTTTTCTTTTTCTTGGGCTCGTCTCCTTCGCCTGTCGCGCGTTTCCTCTTGTGCACACCGATCTGCTTGACGGTGTCCTCGTCGATAGCGCGCTCCTCGATAGCAATATTGCTGGCATCGAAGTCGCCGAACTGTTCATCAAGTTGATCATCGTTCAACGCGTCGGAAAGTACCGACTCATTGTCTGACAAGCCAGCTTCGATATCATCCTGATCAGGCATCTCCTCCTTATCCTCCGTCACCTCCATATCCTGGTACGTTGTGGCATTGGTAGGGTTTGGCACCGAGTTCTCTTCTTCAATTTCAGGGCGCAGAGGGTCGGCAGGATCGTGACCAGCCTCGGGCAGTGGCGAGTTGGAGTGCGACTTGGTGAACTCGACGTCCTCCATGGTGCGGGTCTTTGCGTGCGCTAAGGGCGTTGTAATTGCGTAGATGCGATCAGCTCCGAGGTCGCAATACTGTGAAGTCTGCAAGCGCGACGCTATAGGTGAGAGACGTTGGACAACGGCGATGATGTCTATGTTGCGTGAAAGAAAGTTGCTGTTCAGCGCGACTGCCAATGACGCGCGGACCTACTATTTCACCGAGGCTTGGCGTTCGGGGGCGGGTGCAGCTGCGGACGCAAACCACGGTTGCACCTCACCCCTCAACCAACAACGTCGACCGCATACGGCGCAGCGTACTTAAAAAGCTTCTCCCTCTCTATTCTGCATCTTCCAAATTCTCTTCCACACCCTCTTGACTAACTTTGACGCAACACGCGACACAGCACCTGTAGCCTTCACAGCCGCAGCACCCGTTCGTCGACGGGTATTCACAGCACACGTTCACACTTGTCAGGCGTATTGCAACCGCACGCTGTCTCGCAGTTGTTGGCGAGTAGAGGAGGAAGGCACACAGTGTTTGGAGCTCATTGGCGGGAGGAGAGCGAGGCTTGTCACTGTCCTGGCTGTCCTGGCGCAGTTTTCTTGCTGCAATACCCAGCGAGGTCATAGCTAGTAGCAACACAAACATCCTGTCACACCGTGTGTTCGAAAAAGAGGAAGCATTTGTTTGTTTTGTCTGCAAGACCGGCTCGTTTGGATCGCCTACTATCGACTGCAAGGCTTTCTGCGATCACACCCACCTCTGACCCTCACAACCCTTCCCAAAGCACAATCTCCTATTGCCCATCATGTCATTACCTGCTGCTGAGGTGGCTGCCGACTTTCGCGATGCTCTACAAGATCTGAGATTGAACAGCAGACCAGAGATTAGCAATCTAACCCTCATCGCGAAGGAGAACACAGAATATGCTCAAGCAATTTCAACTGAGCTCGAAAACCACATCCGAACCGTAAGTTTGTAAATGACACTTGCGTCTTGCGTGCCTACCTGCAATCAACTGTGCACCTGACTGACAGCTATAGACTCGTCCAGAGTGGAAGCTTCCGTCTCTTTACGTCCTCGATTCCATCGTCAAGAATGTTGGTACTCCATACACCGTCTACCTTGGTCGCAACCTTTATAGCACATTCATGGAAGCCTATCTCGTTGTAGATCAGGCCACTCGCAAAGCAATGGAAGGCTTGCTGAGGACATGGAAGCAGCCAGTGCCTGAGTCAATGGATACTCGTCCTGTCTTTCCCGCTAATGTCACCGGAGACATCGAAAACGCTGTCAACAAAATTCGCTCAGTTGCAGCTCAAACACACGTGCCACGGCCAACGCATGCTCTCCCTGCAAGACCACCATCAAACGTCGCCTGGAGAGACACTTCGACACCGCCGCAGAACGTACCTCGATACCATGCTCCAAACGATCCCCGTCGACCAGCAGGTCTCCCACCTACGCCTCAATACGGCGCACCTGGGGCAACACCGCCAATGCCGTTCCAACAGCAGTTCAACAGCCCTCAACCCATATCGTCAGTCGATCTAGCTGATCTAAAGGCTGAGGTTGCCCAGCTCGTCGCTACCACGCAGACTTCGTTTGCTCACAATCCTGCTGATAGGAACATCCAGACAAAGCTACAAGCTCTTTTGTCACTCAAACAAATCCTCGACACCCAGACGCTGCCCCCCCAACAACTCGAAGCAGTGCGACACCAAGTACGGTCCTTGGCTCCGACGCCGGCTCCCATGCCAGCATTTGCTCCCCCGACACCCGTACCAGCATACCCTTCACATGGTATGCTACCGGGCTTTGCGCCTGTTGGTGCTCCACCAGCAAGTGCACCACCGAACATTGCGCAATTGCTTGCTGGTTTCCGGCCGCCGACACAATCGACGCCGCAGCCCATATCGACTCCGCAACCTCCAATGTTTAGCCTAGCCGATCTTCTAAAACGTGTCTCGTCTCCAGCACAGTCTTCATCAGTGCCTGCACCTGCGCCATTTCAGCCTCCAGTCTTTGCTGGTTTTCCTCCGCCTATCCCGACACCAGTCCCTGCACCTGTGGCACCAGCTGCCCCTCCGGCGGCAGTAAACCCTACGGCGAATCTTGCAGCCCTCCTTGCACAGTTCAATCAGCCAGGAGCCGGACCGCCGTCAGTGCAACCTGTACCTGTTGCTCAACAGGCTCCACCGCCAGCAGCTGGAAGTGCAGAATGGCTCCTTGCCGCTCTTGGTGGGGGTACACCTGCGAATGGTACTCCATTCGCCGCTCAGCCAATGGCAAGACAGATCTCAGCACCCACCAATGTCTTCAGCGATATCGAGCTTACCACAGCATCTATGAAAAAGCCTCGGTTCTACCTCATCTCTCGTCTATACGAGGCGAAGCCGAACATCTGCGCAACCTGTGGCCGTCGCTTCGAGAGCACAAATGAAGGCAAAGAAAAGAAGGCCCGCCACATGGACTGGCACTTCAAAGTCAAGGACCCTGATGCCGCCAAACGCGGCGTGCATCGCAGCTGGTATATGTCTGAGAAAGATTGGATCGACTACCGCGAAGTCGACGAGACAACGCCGGCCAGTGATGCTGCAACCACAAACAGCATCGCGAAGCCTAAGAAGCAGGCGAAGGACCGCTACGTGCTCGTTCCGCAGGACACAACTCTCCAACATGCGCCCTGTCCCATCTGTCAGGAGAAATTCGAGACCCAGTGGAACGTTGATGCGAACGACTTTGTGTGGATGGATGCGCTGCAGGTCGGTGGCAAGATCTACCATGCAACTTGTTTTGAAGAATACAGTAAGGGTGCCGGCATACCGATGCCGAGCACGCCTGACTCGGTACTAGGGAAAAGAAAGGCAGATGCCGGGATGGGCGTCGAAGGGAGAAAGGTCAGAGCATTTTGAACAAAGATAGATAAGCTTGAAAGGGCTTCAAGGAAGGAGTTGCATAGCGAGGCGTTGGGTCCTGTCTGTCTTTCATCCGCATACGTTCAGCGGAGCATCATTACAAATGGCGTGTCGCCAATATAAATAGCCTATAAACATATCTGTTCTCATCGTTGCTTTCCTCTATATCAGTTTCCTCGCGCTTGCATCGTCTGCCAAAACAAGGTATCGTTGCCCACTCTCGCGCTTTGCTGCTCTTGAAAGGATACAAGGAAGCTTCATGTCGTTCAGCCTGAATCCTATCTCTTCGCGAAATCAAGGCCTGTGTACCCTTCTTGCCTCTCATTTACTTCAAACAGCATTCGTAAGATCAGCACATCCAGCTGTAATATCTGCTCGAGCACTTCCTTCCTCCACATATCTGATTCACTCAAAGAACGACCAGGAGCGCTGCATGTTCTGTTGTCGAACTTATCTGCTCAAATGTCATGTCCAGACTTTCTGTTCGCTTTCCACACATCTCACTGAACACTGTCAGTAATGCAGACATAAGAAACATGCAGGAAATTGTCTATTGCAACTTGGAGGCTCCGCCACGTTCTCTAAAATGCGGTCAAGAACAAGCATGGCTCTTTTTGTTCTAACGGCGCTCTCGCAAGTGGCGAGAAACTACGTTTGCCTGTCCCCATGTCTGTTTCCTTCGGCTTTTCCAACTCCCAAATCGAAAGCGCCGATACCTCTTTGCTTCTTGTCACTTTCGCAAGCGCAAACAACGACCGACTAGCGCTTCTCAAGTCTGTTCCTGTTGCCTCTCCCGAATCCCGAGTCCAGAACTTCAATGGCTCTTGCTCTGCCATCGCCTTCGCAAGCGGCGAGAAACTGTAAGCTGCAGACTGTAATGTTTGTCTTTATTGCTTTTCAAATTCCGTATCCGGCCGGAGCGTCAACGACTCTACTCTACCGTCGCTTTCACGAGCGCAAAAGAGAATGAAATCACCCTATCATGTTTGTTCCTGCTGTGTCCTCCAAATCGCGTTCGACGAACAGTCATGGCTCTCTCTCTGCTCTCTTGCTCTGACAGATGCAAGAAGCACCTGGCGGCTCATTTCATGTCTGTTCTCGCTGGCTCCTTCAAACCTTGTGACCTGAGTCCCAACAACTCTTTGGTCTGCCATCATCTCCACAAGCGACAAGAAACCGCACATCGCTGCTTATGATGTTTGCTCCTCTGCTCTCTCATCTGGATGACCAACCTGACAATACCTCCAAACTCGATCCTCCTGTCTACGAGTTCACTATCTTCTGCCACATCTACCCTGTTCTAAAGATTCCGGACGATTCAACACATGTCTGCCATGGAGAATCTCCTCTGGGTGCCCTGAAGAAACATCGAAACCCTCGATGGATAGGCTTACGGCTGTGCACCCGGTTCTGTCCCTAAACTAGCACAGTCATGTTCTATGTTGTGCTCTGGGTGTGGTGGTCCTGTCTTAGCAGTATGAAAGCTTTGGCGTGTGGTAAAAACTAACAAGGAGTACACCAACTTTGAAAGTGGCTCGAAATTGGTGATTGTTGTTCTCATGGGTCGCGTTTCGTGTCCTCGGCATAAAGGTGGCTATTTGGAGGGTATAATTCTTATCTCGAGCAGTTTCTGTTGAAAAATTCTTCGCTATGTGGTTGAGGGGATATTGTCATTTGCTACGTCAGCTCGGCATGTGTATCCTACAACCGACGACCAAAGTCTATCGCATGCTCAGTATATCGTCTAACCATTATGCACGCTATGCAAACGCGCAAACCAATCCGACCTCTTCGCCGCCCCTAAGCCCGCGCCCTCGGCCTCAACCTCAACACCCCCACCTCTCCCTCCCCTTGCTCTGCCTGGAGCTGCGCCTCCACCATCCTCCCAATGTTGCCTCCCCCCCTCACCACACCCCCTCTCAATAACTCCCCCACAACTCTCCCCTTCACAATAGTCTCCTCAACCACGCCCTCCACCTGCCCCGGCCCCACGCGCCCATACCATATTCCCGCGCCCCTCAACGCGTTCCCCTCCATACTCGGCGGCAGGTAGATAATCAAATTCCCCGCATACTTGTGGCCCCCGATGTGGCTGATCTGCGCCACGTCGGCCTCAATGCCCCGGCGTGCGAGGTCCGCGCGGAACGCGGTCTGCAGAATAGGCCCCAGGATCCCGCAGCGCTGGTCGCGGCCGCCATGGCCGCAGATCAGGATTACGGGGTTTGTGATTGGCTCTGGGGCAGGGAGCAGGGCCGCCTTCGAGGGGTCGCGGGTCAGGGCTGCTTTCTGGGCGGGTGACAGACCGGCGTGCATAGGGTGCAGAGCGGGCGCTTTTAGGTACGCAGTTGCGAAGGCGGAGAGGGACGCGGGAGTGTGGGGAATTGCAGTGATGCGCTGGAAACTCGGGAAGAGGTAGGCGGTTGTGGCGGCGGGGGATTCAGTCGCCGGGAGCGAGCTGGCGGTGACGAGGACGTTGGTGAAGGGCTGCTGGGTGTCAGTTTACGGACATTATGGCGCGCAACATAGCTGGTGATAGCCTGTAGGGGGCTTACAAACATCGAACGCCTCGCCGCCTCTCCCGATTACGCCTTTCAGTCCTTTCACGAAGTCTGCTGTGGCGCCTTCGTCATCTTCGAGGTTGCTTGTCCAATCTTCCTTTCCTGTGCACAGAAGTACTTGCTCGGTATAAGGTGCCATAGTATTGAGTAGCGGCGTCTTGCGATCGATGTCCAGATCAGGGGGGGCAGAGGCGCATGCGCATGTTGGCGACGGGCATGATTCTGTGTAGGGTATGGAGCTAACAGCAGCTTGAAAGCGTGGAGTTGTCGTCGAGAAAGAGCGAATGGCACGTATGCAATGCGTTTGCGCCCTTGAAAGGCGCAAAAAAGAGACAGGCATGGTGGATGTTGGAACTTTGTGGGGGAAAGTCGTTCACCAGTCCGGGGAATTCTTAGATGCTCGGAAAGCGATGTGAGACCATGACGCATGAGAACTCGGAGATATCGGAGGAGGCGGCTCGGCTCTCGGCTTCATCCGAGCAGAGGACACGCGCATGCATCGAGCTGAGATTTGGAAGACTATTTCTATCACGACGACCGAAATACATTTGAAAGAGGCCAGGCCCTGTTCCTGATTGTGGGAATGGTTGAGATGCTAAATCTTCAATTCTTGGTCATTCCTAGATGATCTCTCTACAGTATCTGAAATATTACCTCATGAGACCGAACAGTAGCGACGCTATCGTGATATATACAGATGCAACGGACACCCTCAGGCGAAAGTCTTCGGTATGCGATGGCCAGGACCCTGATCAACTTGAGACCGACGAGCGAACAGACGATGCATAGATGCTTGATTTCAGAAGTAGCACAGCCAGGGTCCTGTTCCGCTCCAGCTTCGAAGTCAGAGACTGTGCAGACCACGCAATGCTCAAAGTGCAGCGTAAGCCCCTCACTTTCATATCATTTCCCATCTTGCGCCCTTGAAGCGGAGTCGGCGTCCCTTGATCACTGCGGAATGCGCTTGTCATTGCAATGCCCTTGGTGATTGTAACATGTACTTCCGTCTAGAGATTGGCTAAACCCGGGCGAATTGATCAGAGTATTCGACGGTGTGGCAGCACCACGGCTACCTGCACAAGACCCTTGAGTGACAGGGACGATGATAGGGAGGTGACAAACTAGGAACAATTACATTCCCGTCCCTTGTTGAACAGGGTCTAAAACGGTGCCGTTCTTGTCGGGTTATTCAACCAGGTTCCACGAAGCACGGAATGCACATCCTTCGGTCCGTGGAGCGCAAGCGTGGGGTTAGCACGAGAACGAAGACCACGACCTGGTGCTACAGCGCACGCAACGTACGTTCGTAACCAGATGTGAGCCGGCGGTGTCATGGGCGCAGTTCGTCCTGGAGGCTGATTGGTGATGCGCGCGTGCTGCCATGCAGGAAGTACAGTGATCGTCTGCTTCAGGCAATTGTGAAGCCGTATTTGGCGCATGACGCGTTTGCTCGGTGAATGCTGTAGTGGTCGGGAAATGAGGAGGCAACTGCTGAGTCTGCAGCTGCCGCCCGATTCTACCGAAGGTGTGCTATCACATCCCCATACCGAGCCCAAACAGTACGCCAGAAATGAGGACAGCGATGACCATTTTGCCAACGGGTCGTTCAGCTGAGCCAGCCTCTGAGGCAGCCTGCATGGGCTGGCTTGCCGCAAATGCATACGAGGATACTACATTCGACGCAGCAACGGGTTTTTGAGCTGGATGGTGCGCCTGAGGTGGACTCTGCACTTCTGTCAGTAATGCCTCGCAGCGTAAGCGGCAGGTACGGACCTCGAAGCCAACAGTGGTGTGCACCTCGGGCTCCGCCAGCGCCAGGGAGAACACCGCAAGAAACACCACCAAAGAAGGAAAAGAGTCGCATTGGGGAACGCATGTTGTCAGTTGTTCTTATGTGTTGAAACGTTAATGAATCTTTAAGTAAATCCGGGGCGTTTTGTAATGCAGGGGATCTCGACTATCAAGTACCCCGGATTTGCGCAGGCCCCACCATGCGTCAGCGTACACAATGACAAGTGCTGACAGACCTTGGCCTTTGTGTAACGTGCGCGTGACCATCGCGCGTCATTAATTGTCGAGAAAAGCAGAGCGCGAGGGCGGATGTGACCAACCGCGGCTCTAGCGTGGAGTAAGCGTCCGCATGGTGCTATTCGCTACTTGGAGTCCTTAGAACTGCCCTTACTGGGTGACCTCATAGGCTAGCTGGGATTCTCAAAGGTGTCAGATCTGGATTGACTTCCAAAGATTCATAGATGAACACGGGGTGGGGTGCTGAATGCCTTGACTGGCGCATCTCGAGCGGACTTTGACGGGGTCGGCGCGCTGGTCTTGCCGAGCCAAGAGCCGCCTGCTCCGCGCCAGCAGACAACAGAGCGAGCATTGCCGACACCGAACACATTAATACCGTCCTCAACTGTGGACTGGCTAGAAGACGGTTCTGGGTTGTCCCTCCAGATCTCGATTCCATCGAAGACGTCTACTCGCTGCGCAACTCGTGCGACTCGCAGCGCCTGTCCAAGGTCTGCAACTTCTAAGAGCACGATCTTGGCTTCCACTTCTTCTGCAATCTTCAGGAGGCGCGGATAGAACAGGTCTGCTTGTTGGGCGTCGTTGACTTTCGGCTTGGGCGGAGGGACAAGAGCCAATCTCGGCTCAAAGCCTCGAACCGAACGTGTTGTGGTCTTCCAGTAAGCTGAGGGAGAAATGTAAGGCGGGTTCGAAACAAGTATGTCCCAAAATGGCGACCACCTTTTGTGATTCAACAAGTTTTTGACAGGTAAGGGTTCTCCTGGAATTAGCTCTGCAAAGGGATCTGCGAGGACATCCGCTCTGGCGAATTCCGTCATAGCGTGTCGTGCCTGCGTGCTCTCCTCGTTTATTCGCAGGTTATAGTGCGCGAGATTCATGCTCTTCCGAGAAATGTCGATGCCGACGATGCGCAAGTCGACATCCTTTCGTTTTGCAACGAATTCATGGCGGAAGAGCAACGGGATACAGCCGGTACCGGTGCAGAGGTCCAGTACACGTAGTTGGGAGGGCAGATTGTCCGCCTTTCGAACGAGCTTGGTAAGATGCGTGACTGAAGCTGCCGTGTCTTGTCTATAGTGGCCGTGAGTTCCTGCGCGGGTAGATGCAGTAGAGCAAGTCCCACCTTGGTATGAGCACACCTGGCCTGCATTTGATCTCCAGATCCCCAAAGAATTCTGTCCCAAGTAGATACTGCAGTGGTTTTCCCTTTGCTCGTTCTTTAACTAATTGGCCCAACAGAGCCCCTTTGGCCAGTGTATCTCCTTTGGCGCGTCGCGCCTCCGCGACTTTCTCGACGTGTTCGCGGAGCCATCGTAGCTCGTTCTGGGCTGTATGGAGATCGCGACAGGGCGCCAGAAGAGCTGAGAGGAACGGATCTATAGTATGCGCTTTTCGGAGCAATGCTGTGGGTACTCGTGGCATTTCCGCTCATTCATGTTGTTGTTGTTTGGGGAAGGGTGTCACTAGCGCGAAGCGTAGAGTACCCACAGGTTCGGCAGCTCCAAATTGGGATCATGGCCTGAGATTAGATTTGTTCCACAGAAGCATGGTGTGAGCTTTAAAGTGCCACAGAATCAACAATCTATTTTATAATTAAAATGGCTTGCTCAAGTTGGTGTCTCGCCTGGCTGCTAGCTATTTAAAGCATGGAGGTTTGCTGCATGGCAGGATACCTACCTAGGTAGGTAGTTTAAAAGACCAGCTACATAACACTTGGAGTATCCGACCTTTACAAGGTTAAGTTCTCAATCTTCATCGTCTGAAATAGACAGGTGCCCCCTTGACCCAACCTCTTGGCCGACAGCAGTGCCACTGGTACTTGTTAGCCACGCCTTTTTGCATCGAAGAAGCATTGGACACTTACAGTATCGGTCTCACTTTTGTTCTGACTTCCAGCAGCCGCACTCTGGTCTATACTTACGTACACCGTCCAACCGTCTTCCTCCAATGTACCCAGCATGGTCAGTAGCATCTCCCTAACCCTCATTGTCTCCTTTCCACCCGCAGACCAAGGATAGCCGTGGAACTTGATCTCCTGGACTCCGGGCGAATGCTCGCTCACCTTGCTCACCCACTCCTGTCCCAGCGTTGCCGGCAATGTATAGCACAACTCAGGGCTTGCATCAACCATGCGAATCCTATCTGATCGAGAGAATCCGATACTGAACCAGTCACACGGTGCTGGTGTTGGTGATTGGTAGCGGAACAGCAGCGTGTCTTTATCGGCGGCCGCCGTGCTCACATCTGTATTCAGGGTCATGACCCAGCCAACGCTGTGCAGTGTTCCCAGCACCGCAGAAACGAGACGCTGGGTATTCATTGCACCAGCGCCAATTGCAGCCCAGGGATAGCCCCCAAGTTTGAATTCGTAGGAGTTGCTGTACATGCCCTCGCGTGAGATGCCGCTCTTCCAGACGGCAAGAATTGCGTTCCGGCATAGGTCGATTACCTGCGGTGGGAAGTGCAGGAAGCGCAGGTCGTCGGTTGCATGCATGGACACGGATGCGAAACGTGCCTGGTGGGATGTTGATGCACCGTACGCAGGTGCGGATGCGGGCGCCTGTTCTTGGTACTCATTGAAAGAAGGCTTTTTCTCGTCATGACTGCGGCCAAACATCTTGCTTTAAGGGGTTGTTGATGTGTTGAAAGAAAGCCACTAAAATTATGAGTAGTTCAAGTGAATGCGATGATGTTGGGAGGCTCATAGACCGGTGCAGGGTGTCTTTTGTACATTCTCAAGACGATCACATCCACGATAGCCATAATTACAGCCTCCGGTGTACGATACCTGGTTGAGCAAGAACCATGGCCAAGAGAATGTTTTGGGAAGGCATAAGCGGGGCGCAGCTGCCTGAGCGCGCGCTAGTGGCTGATGTCATCTTCTCCCGATGCTAATGATGCACCGAGCACCAATAGACTCGATAGGATGCATATGATGCTCAGTGTTCAGCAACAGATGGTGAGAGAGGGATTTTTCCAAAGTACCATTTCGTAAATCATTCGACATAAAACCCTCCAATGCCCCCCAGCCTCATCAAATTGCATTGTCCACATCTGAGCATCAACATATGTCTTCTGCCTTGGTCTTGTCCCTGACAAGCCTGTCGTTTATCATCCACTGTAGTCACCAGATGGCCACTTCTTCCTCATGTGACCCTTGAACTCATCCTCGAAATAAACGGTCACTTGCTTGACGTGGCCAACCTCCTTGTAATCGTACCTGATGTTTCTGTTCCGTAATCTTTTGTGGTTCTTGATTTCGGCGCCACTCATCGCCATTCTTCCTGGTACGTCGTCGAGGACCTCGAGGATGGGCCTTAGAAGCATTGCTGTACTGAAGAAGCTTGCGTCCCGAACAATACTACGATTCGCACGCATGAGTAGATAGCATAAGGCGCCGAACTGTATGAGGCCTATTGCGCCTAGTATGCTCGATACATACCTCCAGCTGACATTGATCCTCTGGCTTGTCTCATCGCAGGTCTTGTTATTGATGGTAACGATGCGCTGAATACCATGGTCGTCGAAAGCAGCTATTGCGCCAATGCTAAAACGCATGATAATATCTTCAACATCGCTGGTATCAAGTATGTGCGTTGGAGACCAAGGCGTTCCCTGTGTGTAATAGCGGAATTGTCGATCTTTCCAATTTCCTTGCTGTATGCCTGTCCATCCAATCGCGCCTGCCGCTATCTTGGCAAAACTATCAGTACCGTTGACTTCCAGATTTTTGCCTCTTGTTTCAGTATAGTTTGCACCATGGTCGGTCTCGATGATGTTCGTAACGTTGTTCTCGCACATCCATAAAGAATGTTTGTTGACTTTCTCTGCTAGCTCTCCTTCCTGGGCACGAGCTTGAAAAACTGTGATCTGCGAACAACGTGGGCCGCAGACCTTTTTATCTAACACTATCCATGAAACCATACCATTGCCATACGAGGGTATTGACACATTGGTTGGCTTCTCTCCAGGCATTCCCGCGAGGATATAGAAACCGGTAGGGTCTGTAGTTTTATTCCTTGGCTTTGTGGTGAGATTCCCGTGTATCTCATACTTTTTACAGTGAGCTGCAGCCTGTATGCTGCTGTCACTCTGTACAAAATCACTGTAGAGTCGTTTTGGATTCCGGTAGAAGAAACGATATTCGTAGTAGCCGTCACCTGTATACAAGGGCGTCCCGGGTAATTGTGCAAGTTCTGGAGTTTGTCCATCGGCGGGGAAGCTACTCCATGACTGTGCGTCCATTCCGTATCTCCACGCTGCTTCCTGAGAGGTCCACTTGAGGTTTTCAGGACCTTCGACACTCCATTTTGATAGATCGGCTACTGCTACACGACCGTATTTTGTGAGTACACATGGGTACTGCTCTGTGGGCCAGAACAGACTGAGTGAAGCAACTAAGACTTGACTACCGATGTTGATGAGCAGCCAGATGAGAGATACAGTACCAAAGCGCCATTTTGTGCCCGGTTGAACGTTATTCCAGGGTCTCGATTTTCCCATTAGCCACTTATGTTCCAGTGCGGGCACGGAAAGAACAAAAAGCTTAGCGGCATTGGTGAGCTCGTCGATGCCCAAAACAAGATCGAAGACTTCCACGGGGACCCAGTACCTCGTCAGTATCGACCAACGGAGAATAACTGCGTATCGTTTAAGCGAGGCGAGAAGATTAAGGCCCAGGCTGATCGATATAGCGATGGTAAGAGCATTGAAGATCCGAATGTCGTACTTGGTAAGTGCGATAGGCGAGCTAAACCCTTCCCACGCTTTCAAGCAGACGCAAAGCATACCGCCGAAGAAGACGGTCATCAGTAACTTTATCGTTCCAGCCTTGACAAGCTGTACCCATGAGTCCATCTGTTCATATGTATTCGTACTCCGACGACGATGAACATGATCATGATTGAGAAGCGACTCCTCATCTCCTTCTTCCATCTCTGTCCTCATAGCTGGTGTATTTAGTGCGGTACGAGAACCGTTACGGTCGCTTGGAGCAGCATCTCCAACATATATTCCGAGTGGAGGAAATGGTGATGATGAAACTGAGGCATGACGATGCAACGCAGCACCACGAGTCTGGGGAGTACCTTGCTGACTGTTGGGCGAATGCGGCGATGGCTGCCGTCCGTGAGTTGGAGATGGAGTTTGCCGACTGTGAGTTGGAGATGAACTTTGCCGATTGTGAGGCGAATGCGGCGACGGCTGCCGTCCAGAGGTTGGAGATGGAGACCGACTCATGTTGATCGGGCGGCTCGTCCCGCTACGAGCAAATCCCGTCTGGCTGCGAATATGGAAGTTTTTTTTTGCTATGAACAGGCCATTGAGGGCTACTAGACTCTTATCTTGTTTGTACGTTCGGAGGCTGTGAGCCCAGAATCCAAGGCTTGGGACGTCATCGCAATCTGTGTGTATGGACTGATGAGTTGGCCCCCAACTGCTTTGCGGGGGCCTGAAAATGTACGCCACCACAAAACATGGAATCAGCGATCGGGTGGAAAAAGGCTGAACAGCTAGAGATAGACTGGTGCCTACAACGGTGTTATACATGTACTGCGAAAATTGGTAGGAAGTGTGTAGCTGCAAAATGATAGCTAATACTGGAGTCCTGCCAGCAACTCGTGTTTGTTGCAAGAAATATTTCGCATGTCCGCACACTTCTAACAACAACATCAGTATTGGTGAGAGCACAGCTCGACTCCATCGGTGAGTCAACGAGGCTGGGTCGCGTTGTTTACGGTGAACACATAATCAGGCTGAGCGCTACAGTCATTCGTGGCAAGGATCTTCGCAGATTCCGATAGTCTTGACCATGTTGGTCATTTATTGCCTGCCCAAATGGATCAGATGCTGCTCCTGCCGCGTACAGCGACGTTAATAGCGCGACGTGCATGTTGCAAAGGTCAAGGATAGAGTTCTTGTTGAGAACTGAGAGGCTGCTAGGGTCGAGTCATCCGTGAGTAGACACTTACACGTTTTTCGAAACATTTCCGTATCTGATTAGGCCTGCGGAGATGGATTGTGCGTTTGAGGTGGGTGAGAAGTGATGTCGCGGAAAATGGGGTGCTTGAGCTTGGGCCAACAAGAATTCAAGTTTCCCCAGATCGGAAGGATGCCGGCGTCATCTTCAAGACACTCTCATACTTTCGCTTTATAATTCCACCATGTCTTGGGTCAAGCGGCGGGCTGGTCCCCTGATCATCCTAGGCACCTCTGCAGCCGGCGGCGCTGCGTACCGCTTTTTCGGCCCTTCGAAGTCGTCCGATGAATCGCTCAATCCTCACACCTTCACGCCGTACACACTCGTCGAAAAGCAGCCTGTATCCTCGACTAGCGCCATATTCATATTGCGGAATGCCAGCGGTGCGCCAGACTCGCAGAGCGTCAAGGAGGTCGAGAAGCGCAGCGTGTGGAGTGTGCAGATCAAACAGCCACAATTGCAGATTGCACGCGCCTATACACCACTGCCACACACCGTCGATTTTAAGAAGGACGAAAATGCACCTCAAGATACGAGGCTTCTGATACGACAGGAGACTGGAGGAGAGGTCTCAACATATTTGCACCGGTTGCCGGAGCAAGCAACAATCGAACTTCGGGGCCCAAACGCTGAATTCGAGTTGCCTCGCAATGTCAAGGAAGTTGTGTTCTTGGCAGGGGGAACAGGCATCGCCCCGGCTATGCAAGTTGCACAGGCTTTGATCAGGAGGACAGGCAGTAAGATGCACATTTTGTGGGCAAACAGGCGGCGCGAGGAGTGCATAGGCGGTGTCAGTGACGATCAGGGAACCGCGAGTACATCACAGAATCGACTGGGCTGGTGGAAGAGTGTCCTCATAGGCTCTAGCGAGACGGCGACGCTGGTCGAACTCTCGAAGGACGACTCAACAGACAGCGAAGCACCTCAGCGCAAGGGCCTCATTGTCAAAGAGCTGGATGCACTCAAGGCGAACAACACGGTCGCTTCATATGGGCTGAAAGTTCAATACTACGTTGATGAGGAGAAGACATTCATTCAGCCAAACGATGTCAAGAAAAGGATGATAAGCTCATCGCAAGAGAAGGGGTCGAAATTGATCATAGTATCTGGCCCCGATGGCTTCATCGAGCATTGGGCTGGCAGGAAGCTTTGGGCTGATGGTCGGGAAGTGCAGGGCCCACTTGGCGGTGTGTTGAAAGAAATGGATCTTGGTGACTGGAAAGTCTTCAAGCTGTAAAAGTACGTGCACAATACCAATATGATACCCATGTTCGAACCTCCCTTCACGGACAGCACCCTTACTCCTGCTCGGACACGCAACAGGGCACAGTCACAATTGTATGAAAAGACGGAGGGAGAAAACTGACAATGCCTTGATTCACCACTGTGTTACAATGTGAGCCGTCGCAAAGAATTGCCGATTGCGAGAATTCCATGTCGCAAAGGATTTCCTTAGGGTCAGGGTGCGGCGCAACTTCCGCTCCTTGATAATCTGGATTACACCGCTCATGCTTTCACTTCAACTTACAAATTTTTGGATGATCGCCGAGCTCCGCAAATATTTTGTCGCTCTTCCACATTAACTCTCTTCCCACGACATTGACTCCCTTCTTACCCCATCGCAAACTCTGCCGAGCGTCGTGCGACCTCCCGCCACGCGACATCATGACTACCGATCCCGAACTCGGTAGTTGCACGCCTTCACCAATCAGCGACCACGACGCGAAGGATCCCAATGCGCGCCCAGCCTGCTTCAAGTCAACGCTCCAGGAATGTCTTTTCGTACTGTCGGTCACCATGGCTGTGGCCATGACAAGTGTTCTCACCGGGTCGATCACCGTTATGAGTTCCTTCGCCGCAAGAGACTTGGGCATGACCAATGCGCAGATCACCTGGATGAATGCCGCTTGTTCGTTGTCTGCCGGCGCGTTGCTGCTCTTCTTCGGCAGCATTGCTGACCTGTTTGGACGCAAGACCATGTTCATTGGCTCCATGTTCCTCTTCTCAGTGGTGAGCTTGGGTACCGGCTTCGCCAAGGACGGCATCACTATTGACATTCTTTGCGGCGTCCTAGGTATCTTCTCAGCGGCCGCTGTTCCACCCGCGCAGGGCATACTCGGGACGATCTACGACAAGCCGAGTCCTCGCAAGAACAAGGCGTTCGGTTGCTTCAGCGCTGGCAACCCACTTGGCTTTGTCTTTGGAACGATTCTGTCTGGCCTTTTCACTCAGCTGTTCAATTGGAGAGCCGGCTTCTTCCTGATTGCGATCACGTACCTTTTCACCTCCATTGTTGCCGTACTGACAGTGCCTATGGACACAATGCCGAAACAAAAGCTTGACCAAGAGACCCTGAAGAAGTTGGACCTGCCCGGAACCGGAATGACTATTGCCGGTATCGGCATGTTTTGTGCGGCCCTCAGTCTGGCAGGCGACGCCCCAGATGGTTGGAGGACGCCATATGTGTTAGTGCTGTTGGTCATCGGCCTGTTGTTGATCGTCGCTTTTGTTGTATGGGAGCTCAAGTATCCATACGCCATAGTGGACATGAATGTCTTTAAGGATAGAGATTTCTCTCTAGTAAGTGAGCATACCGAGTTTTTGGTCATCCACTGACATACATAGTTACTTCTCATCTTGTCCCTCGGCTTCCTTGGTTTCCCAGTGTTTTCATTCTGGATAGCGCTCTACTTTCAGGTCGAGCTTGGCTACAGCGCTCTCATGACTGGTGTGCACATGCTGCCCATGGTAGTGGTGGGCCTGATTGCGAACCTGGTTGCTGCATTGATCCAGCACAAAGTCTCTAACAAGCTTCTAGTAGGTATCGGCGCGTGGTCGTACGTGGTAGCGTTCACTCTCGCTGCTGTACAGCGGAAAGGCGATTCATACTGGGCTTTCTCGTTTCCTGCCATGTGCTTGTGTGTACTTGGGGCGGACTTCGAATTCGTTGTTGCCAATGTAAGTCAGCTTGTGTGCCCAACACCAACCATCGCTAACTTCGGTAGATGTATGTTCTCTCCTCGATGCCCACAAACAAGCAGTCCATCGCTGGCTCGCTGCTACAAACCCTAACTAGGCTTTGTACCGCTGTCGGCTACGGTATCGCAACCGCCGTCTTCGATGCCGTCGAGAAGAGCCCGCCTCACTCTGGGTACTACGCGGACAACGCAGTGGCACCATTTGCCGCCGTCTTCTGGTTCGCTATGGGCGTTTGTTTCCTCGCCGTACTTTTCGTCCCCTTCCTTCGCATTACGACGCAAGGCCACAAGGGCGACACGGGCCGAGTTAAGCAGTACAGCAACGAGTCACCTACCGACAGCGCCCTCGACCTCGACCACAACGACTCTGTTGCAGCCGCAAACGAGAAGACAGGACATGTCGACGTGGAAACCTCGAGGTCGCTTTGAATTTTTCGAGGTCGCGTTGATTATTTTGAGGTTGAGTTGATCATTTCGAGGTCGCTCTGAGTATTAAAGGTGGTCACCCTAGAGAGAACGGTCAGCTACATATAGACTAGAACCGTGCGAGACTGTAAAGTATATAGGTAGACAAACCAACCAATCAACGTAGACAAATAACATATGTACGAGCCAACGCTCCACCACCATCACCACAAAGCAGTGCTCAGGCTAGGTATCGCATCAGCGTCGCCCCTCCCCTCATGCTCCCCATCCCCACAAGCATACCAAGACTAGCATGCTGGCCAGGCCCTGCAAGGCCGGCCCTTGTACGACCGAAGGAGTCGGTCGAAGGTTTGTTACGACTTTCGAGCGTACCTGTCAGAAGACCATGGTGCTAGCCTTTCGGGTTAACCACGGCGTGATGATGGTCATGCCGTGAATAATCCGTTTGGAGCACGAGAGGAAGGGTGAGGTTTTCTTGCGCGTGGACGGCGGAGGAGTAGAGGGGACACGGTCGCGGGTGTCGCTGCGCTGGGTTTTGATCTTTTTGGGCCCGTGCAGGCTACCTGCATTGATCTATGAAGTCGCATATAACTAAACGTGAAAAAACAAGAAATAGAAGGTTGCGTTGAATCTGCTGTGGTGGCCTGCTACATTGGCGTGACCAACACTGCGACGCAAGTGCTTACCTGGTGGACTATCTCTGCTTTGGCATATACTGAATCGCACATGGTTGCGGATAAAGAGATGAGTGGAGAGCGTGACCGAGATTTTATATTGAACCATGGAATTTCGGATCGCGGTACCGAAGGCAGTACCGGAGTTGAGTCGTCCCTGATTTCCTGAGTGCCATGGAATAACTGCTCTCACCAAGCCGGAAGGCATAGCTCTCAGGCCACATACTCCATCCTTCCGACCGAATGAACACCTAGTTACTAAATATCTAGTTACTGCCGTTCTGTTGGGTGGATTCCGGTCACATGTTCTGATTCCTTGACTTGTTCAGAATCCTTCTTGCAATAATGTATCCTTCAATATCAGGCAGATAATTTGAAAATGTCTGAATAGGTTTGTACCATGCTAAACTGACTCCCTTCTACGAAAGGCTATCTGCTACGCACATCAATGACAACCTTGTAGCCTACTGTCCAAGGCCGACCATCTAGAAGGTCTTGTCGTGACCACCCTCGGAGCCGTCCTCGCCTTCCTTCCGTGACGGTCCTTGATGAGATGAGACTGGGCCGAACATGGAGCTCACCTGAACCTGAGATATTGACATAGCGGACGCGGATGGGGACATGATCGAAGTGCTCTGAAATTCGTGTGCGGGCGCAGAAGGGTTGCGAGCAGCAAGCTTAGCGCTGAGTTCATCTGCCTCAGCTTCTGCCTTGTCGCACTCCCGCTTCATGTCAGCCAAGGCAAGCAACTAATCCTTAGCATCCGCCTCTACACTCTGCAAGACCTGTTTTGACTCTCTGAACATCAGCTGCGCCGTCTCACTCTCTGGCTCCAGTGCCTGCGTGGATGGGTTAGGGATAGAACAGTGGAAGTCGGGTGATTTACTTACTAGACCAGCAGTAGCGTGTTCCACGGCCTCCCTTGCGAATTGTAGATATTCGCCACCCTCTACCTCGCCTAGAACGTTGTAGTACATGATACGCAAGATTATAGGGATGTGCAGATCATGGTAGAATTGCCATGCTAGTTTCTCGGCTTCGTCGCAGGCGCATTTGGTGTACAACGAACACAGCTCAAAGTAAGCGGCTTTGTAGACTTGCTCAGCGTTCGTTAAGGGCTGGCACATGGCGTTCATTTTTCCAGGTCGCACGGGAAGGTTGGTTCCTAGGGAAGAATTACGATAGTCTCAGCAAGAATAGGAGCGGCCTACACTGTATCAGACGACCAGATCAACAGCAACCCCATCCACTCCAATCTACAAAGGATCAATATTTGGTTGATTACGCTCTCTGGATAAATAGTTATGCACCAACTGATATTTCAGCTACGTCAGGAGCTTCCATCAGAGAGTGGACGGGCCGTCCAGCTGTTCCTAGGAAGTCCCATTTCTTCAAGTCCCACGTCAGGACGTCAGGTGCTATTGGCAAGTGCGCTTCAAGAATCATAGTACAGACAGACATGTCTTCACTAGTGCCGTCAAGGTACTCTCAATCGCCGACACCCTGATCACAGGCAACGACGTAGACGAGGTAAGGGACAGGTGCAACACCATCGGCCGCCAGCTCTGTTATCTTCATAACCGATGTCTGATTCCCTGGCCAGCTAGCGGAAGCACTACAGTACGTCGCTGGCACGTATGCCAATCAAACTCGCTATCGCAATCTCACTTCCAAATGAGAGGCCTAGGGCGGCATGGCCTGTTGCCACTGTCAAGACGGTCGATGGCACACAATACTCTCTCAGAACCTGGATTGTCGACCGAAAACACACAGAACATAGTCGAATGTCAGATCAATATTTCGCCCGGTAGTTTCATTGGTGTACGTCCGGAAAATGTCCCTGACGTTACCGAGAGTCACCAGTTCTATCATCTAGCGAATTATCACAACTACAGGATAATTTTGCAGGCGATGCAAAGGTCCCAATCATTATAATATCAGCATCAGCTACAGCTACAGCGCTTGAAGCAAGCATTGATGCCTTTGTAAACAGCGAGGACGAGCAACTTGCTGTCCTAGCTGCTGCTCAAGAAGCCGATAACATCACGCAGCATCGGTCTGGTCATAGCCACGTCCGTTGTGAATGCACAGAAGCTTTGACCTTAACTCAAGGACACTGCTGCCAGAAGTGCATGCTTTTCGTTTCTTGCCTAAGTTCTCAATTTTCTTGGCGTGTTGGCTCTGCAAAGGGTGCACAGCGCGTCAGCACATTCGAAAGCAACATGCCGATCTTGTTCAACTCAAGAAGAGTGTTATATTCAGAATGTTGAACTTGCAAGCGAAGATTTTCAAGCTCAAGTATACTCATTTGCTCGCACCTGTGTGTCGTAGGCCTCCCTTCATTCTGTTTGTAGACTTCTAACCATACTACTTTCTACATTTCACACGTTCCCAATCTTCTCATGGTGCTCCCGAGTATCTTTGCCGAGCACACCCGGCGCCGCGCCAGTAACCGAGCTCCTTCTCCGTTCCACATCTTTCGCCTCCTCTGTATCATTATAGTCGAAGAGCGGGTTGCCACGCTTATCGAAGCGGCGGGGCAACTCCCTGGCGATCCTGACGCAGTCGAATGGGTTGGTAGTCTTGTGAAAGATCTCGTCCATCTCTTCTAACGAACGACCGGAGGTCTCAGGGAAGAAGAAGTATACGCTGGGAACGATCGCAGCGTTGATCACCGCAAAGATGATGTATGTCCGCCATTGGATATTAGCGAAAGCGACTGGAGTGATCATCACCACGAGAAAGTTGAAAGCCCAGTTGGCCGTTGTGGCGATGGCATTGGCGGGAGCTCGAATGGAGAGTGGAGTCACTTCGGCCGGGTATAGCCACGTCATTCCTAGCCATCCGACAGCAAAGAAGGAGTTGAAAACGAAGAGCATAACAGTGGCGACCAGGGCGCACGCTTTATTCTCAACGTTGCTTGTGGTTCCCGCGAGAATGCACATGGTAGCGCTCATGCCAATAGCACCAAACAGCATCAGTTTGCGGCGACCAAATCTTTCAACGGTAAAGATGGCGATCCAGGATGCAATAAAATACTCAGTTCCGTTGCAAGCAGCGAGAAGACGACTCAAGAATGGCGAAAGACCGAGCGATCCTTCGAAGATTGTCGCCGCATAGTAAGTAACCAGGTTAATTCCAGAGATCTAGAGACTCCTTAGCACGTTCTCCAGCACGTTCTCCAGCACGTGCGAATCTCGATACGTACCTGTTGGAACATTTGATTGACATAGGCCAGGACTGTGCGGTGGAAGTTCCTGTTGCGATTTGTCTTGAAGCATTCCCTGAACCCGCCTCTTGACATCTCGAACACGACATCCTTCACAGCCTGCAGCTCAGCAACAATTTTCTTGTCTTCCCTCGGAAGAGCACTGAGCGCAGCCAATACGTCCCAAGCCTCCTCATCTCGCCCCTTTAATACGAGCCAACGTGGGGACTCAGGCAATCCTGGAATCAAGATAAGAATGAAGACAGCGAGGATGATCTGAAAGCCGATCGGGAAGCGCCATGCGATGGAGCTTGGCTCGAGGAAAGAGAACCCCAGATCGATCCAGTAACTAAGCATGACGCCAAAGACAATCAGCGAGCCCTCGATCATAACCATCTGGCCTCGTCTGTGGGGTTTTGACGTTTCTGATTGCCACGTGGGGACCGTGCTGGTGTTCATGCCGTTGCCGAACCCTGTGATCCAGCGCCCGACAATGAGCTGCGCGAGGCCGTACGATGCGGTTTGGATCACAGCGCCGACGATCATGATGCAGCTTCCGATGAAAATAGTCTTTTTGCGTCCGAGCATGTTGCCGAGCCAGATGGTCGCGACGGCGCCGAAGAAGCAGCCGAGCGTGTAGGCACCCACGGTGATGGCCTGGATGGTGGCTGTGTGGCTTGCATCGCCGTTGGGGGGGTTGAGGGTGTCGATCTCGGGGAAGTAGTGGACGAAGGAGGGCAGGGTGAGCAGGCCGCCCATCACACCTTGGTCTGTATCGTGAATGAGTAAAGGCTAGTATATAGCTGAGACAAGAGAAATGTACCATATCCGAAGAGCGCAAAGTCAGTACCTGCAACAACAGCAATGGCGATGTTGAGTTTCGTGCCCGTGAGGCCGTAGAACTTCTTGCCCATGGTGACAGCGTGCGCGACTTAGCGCATGTACAAGAATTGAGACGGATTATAGAAAGATTTTAATCCCCGGCCAAGCTTAGAAGCAAAGTAGGTGCGACAGCAAGATATGAAAGTGCGCTGCCTGGCCTTTTGAATGATCAGCCGTCACGCTCTCCCAGCGGTGTAGCCGATTCCGTTCCTACATCCAACTCTACTAGCGTGCAATGACCTTGTGGCACCAGGGAGGCCATGATGCATCGTTATGAGGAGCGATGACGTCCACTGTAGAGCCGCGATGCGGAGTGCGGGGATCAGCGGGTTCGGCACATCATTTTGGGGATGGTACAGGCGCGGAGATAGAGAGAGCTGCAAGGTGGACTGGCTAGCGAGATGCGTGATTCGCTGCTCCACAACGGCCGTGCAGCATGCTGCTATGGCAAAAGACACGGATTGCCCGATCGAGCAGTCCCGAGGTCGTGTGAGGTAGCTCTTTTCTTGAGTCGCATCGCGTCGAGGCGGCGCTGAACGGGAGTCAAGCCTGTGCCGAGCTAATCAAGCCGCAGAGAGTCCGCTGGCGTATCATAGGCTTGCTTATCTGCATGTCGTCCTATTCTTCGGGCATCTCTGCCGAAATGTGTAGCACGTAAGATCGATCTTCAAGCGGATCATCAATGTCAAGCCATGCTGCTGGGAGACATTGAACGCCGTTTGAGCATTCCCAGGAAGTGGGGTCTTCCCGGAAGCGACCACAAAGTATATATTCACGACAAGCATGCAAAGTGGGAACATAGACGTTGTCGGACGCTCTTGGATAAAAACGGGGGGAGCGCTTGTCCGAACAACATGCCTGTCGACCTCGGGAAGCAAGTTTTCCCGCATCACGTGTGGATGCGTTCACACCACCAGTAAAGTCCCCAGCGCGAGTTACCAAAAGTGGAGATGCCGCCTTACTCAGCCCTGCTTGGAGGGCTGCGGGCAGCTACGTGCAGCCACGTGTAGCCACGCGCAGCCATGCGCGTTCGAGAAGGTATCCAGAACATTTCTGATTACCTGTTTGGGCATCTCATTACAGACGGGAGGACATCCAAGAGTTAATCCCCCTGGCAAGCTCGGGTTATCAGCTCAAATCCTCATAGTATCCATGGAGTAACAGCGGTGGGCTGTTAATGGACCTTGCGATGGTCTGCTGCGAACATGAGATCAACCTACCTCATTAATTTCTTCTGTGATGAAGCTACTGTTGGTAAAACACATGTCCCCGCACCCTTTCCTAGCGTCCTGCAGCATGAGCTGGACAAGCTCAGGCTCATTAATGTGCGACTGTGGGCGGGGCCAAGGTGGTACCACATAGTACTGTGGGCGTGGGATGCTGTGGACGGCTTATGTTGGTGGGAAGACTGCTCAGTTGAGTGTTGTAAACAATGAGTCGAGTGGAGCTGCAGATGCGCTCTGGATTGCACAAAGGACGCTGTTGTATCAGCTAACATTGTCTCACGGCCTCTTCCTACAATGACAACGTCTCGTCAAATTTGATCATTGGATATCCGTGAAGTCTACTTGAATCATTAATCTGGCCTTCGTGCCTCACTGGTATAGCCAATCCCACTGCTTCTTTAACCTGCCAAACCCAATCCTCGGTGCGTAATTCTCCACCTTGTCCGCGCCGTAATCGAAGACAGAGTAGTGCCTCGACAGGAAAGTAGCGCCGATCAGCGCGAACCCATACGATCCACTGGTGTCGAGAGGCGGCATGCACTGGCCGCCCGGCCTGGTGAACTCGTCACCACGGATGCTGAACGAGACGTCATCCTCTTCGGCGCCCTCGCCAAGAGTGAAACTAATCGCCCACGAGGCGTTGAGGTGCTGGCAGTCCATCCTCTCATCACCCGACATGAGCGCGGTCATGTTCCAGCCCAGGTTGAAGTACACGGCGTCGATGATCTCTTCTGGGAGGGAGATTCGACCTGCGCCCGTGTCGAAGACTGCTCGGCCGTTGCTGTACATAGGCCATGTGGTGTTCGCCTTTGGCCAGACACCCTCCACGTCCGTGGTGTCGGGCAGAGACCCCACCTTCATGGTTACGGTTGCATTCTGGTCTCTCGTCATCAAGACGTTGACGGATCTCAGCGGTGCGCGCCAGACTTGGTACGGGTCCTCCTTCATCAGCGGCGCACACACCACGTCGCCTTCCACATATTTGTCCTCCTCGCTGCCACCGATTGTCAGGACACCATTCTGCTCTCCTTCGTCTCTGAGGTTGTTGCCATAGAACAGCCCGACGCGTGGCTCGTCGAGCTGCCCATCCCATAGCAGTGTTTCCACAAGCGAAGTCGTCTTGTCCTCAGCGATACTGCTGAATCCCAATCCGACAAATCCGTCCGCCGTGATCCAGCGCCAGCTACTCTCATTCGCGCTCAAGAAGGTCTGATTCCATTCAATGCCGCCAGCGTGGTCGGCAAAGACGTCGATTGTTGCGGCGCCTCCAACGCCGTCACCGTCGATGTACGGGATACGAGAGAAGGAGTTCAAGTCCTGGGAGGTCGAAGAGGCGTTGGTGGAGTACAGAGTCCGGGCATAGTGGCGTGGGTTGGGGCAAGAAGTTTCGGTGCAGCCGGTGGATGTGAGCCATGTGGTAGAGGAGCCAGTGTCGAACAGGAGGTAGTAGGTTTTCGGGGGGGAACCAACGGAGAGTGCTACTGAGGACTACATCGGTCAGTTGGAGGGCATCAATTGTTCAGAGAATGACGTACATAGCTCCCCTGAATGCGAACCGGCAGTTCCATTACAGAGGCCGCAGCTACCGAAGCCGCAGCTAAGAGATTGAGTGACTTCATGGTAGATTGTACAATACAAGGGTCGATGTGAAGCGAACGATTGTCAACAGCCTCCGATGCTGCCGAGACATCGGATTTATAGACTACTCGGACGTCATTGCGGCTGAATTGAGTGTCGTATGCACAGAAGCTCGCGATTTATTAATAGTGGTACCTTGCAGGGAAGCTCAACGGCTAAGTGGCCGAGCGCGCCGTAAATTCGGTCAACCGTCTAGTTTGGTAATGGACCGATACGGGGATCTGTGTGTTAGGTAGCTTTTGGCACCGCAAAGGAATATGATAAGAAAGTGACTAGGTGAAGGCTGAAGCGAGCTTGACGCCCTTGAGATGTTTACATTGTGAAAATCGTGACGAGGGCTGCAAAATGACGCCGCACAATATGCGATCTGACTTTTCCATACCGGCCTCTAAGATGCTCGAACTCCTTGCCGAAAGCGAACGCCGATGCTCTGAAGATGAAATGCAGGGTATTAGTTGCGCAGAGTCTCTCTCGCCGCAGGCTCTCTCTCGATTTCGTACTCGATCTCGCGCTTCGCTCCCTTAGGATCCCTTGCAGACTTCTTCTTTGGCTTGGAGGGAGGTGCGGCAGGACGTTTCCTCTTGAGGTTTGCGAGTGCCTTCTTGAGAGCTGCATTATCCTCGCCGTCGGACTCATCCTCGTCTTCACTTGCGCTTTCGCTGGCGTCGCTATCACCCTCTGAACCCTCGTCTGGGCTCTGGCCGCCGACCCAATCCTCGAAGTCCTCCATCTCGTCGTCCGAGTCGCCTTCGACGTCGCTTACGTACTCGACTTGGCCGACACCGTTTTCATACTCATACTCGTTCTCCTCTTCATCTTCGTACTGCTCTCCGTCGTCCAGATCTTCATCACGCTCAAGCTGGCCTTCCTTCTCAAGGCCCTTCATGACTCGCTTCCACACATTCGGCTCAACATTGATTGGGCGGTCACCGTACGCACCAGAACGAAGACGGTCAATGAGGACTCGTTCAATGGAGCGCTCGACCTTTGCCGCAGCAAGCGCCTTCCTCTCTCGTGCATCTTCGCGCCTCCTAACCTTGGGCGCGAGGCGGGGCACCAGTCTTTCACCGAGACGTTCGTCTTCCTTGGCCAGCTTGCGGATGCGGATGTTGACTTGGGTCAACCGGGTCAGACGCTGCTTGTTCTTGTGGACGAGGAACTTGGGGAAATACTGCAGGTGCGAGTCGACCATTTCCAGGGCCTTGGTGTAGTTCTTGGGCAGCTTTATGCGCTCCCACCACTTGTTCGGCAAGTGAGCGCGTTCGATGGCCTTAATGTACAGGTAGAGGTCGCCCGTCTTGGGATCGGAGCGGATTGTGGCATAGCGTGAGTTTGCGAGCGGGCAGGACTGCTTGCTGCAGAAGCCAGAGACGTTGTGCTCATTGCGACAGAAGGTCTGGTCTTTGGTCGTCTTCAGCTTGTAGCTGCAAAAGTCGGTGCCGATGACGGACCATACGATTTCGTCTGGTGGAGTCAGTGCAGGTTCTCGATCTTGTCGCCTTTGCATGCATACCGGAAGCCATTTTGTGCGGTGTTGGTTCGGCGTTGTAGTTGGTGAAGGCTCGCAGCAGCGCTCGAAACATTTTTGGCGGGCGACCAAGATTTCGGTGGAGCCGGCGGCGCAGGGGCCACTTTTGCGGAGAAGGAGCGAAACACGACGCCTGCAATTCATCACCAGCGCCATGTGAAAGTCAAACCGCGCGCTCTCGGCATGAGAGCTGCTACCTTATCAGCAAGAAGCAGCCGTCAGTTTCTGCGGCAGACGTGTCGCCTTGCCTGCCTACAGCGCTCCTGCCTGAGCACGTGCAGAGATGCTATCGACCAGCCGTTGCGCCGACCCGTGAGCCTCGTCCAGCGCCGTCAATTCCATTCGTACCTTGATGAACCGACGATATATGCCTTGTCTACAGCGTCTGGAAAGGCTGCGATAGCCGTCATCCGTATATCAGGCCCAGCATGTCGACAGGTATGCGTGGCCCATCGTCTGAGCTCTTCACAGGCATACTCATGCGCCACAGGTGTATGAAGGGCTATGTCCCTCTACTACGTTCCCAAAACCGCGTCACGCGACCCTTCGCAAGCTCTATAGCCCTCACCAACCGCCGTCCCCGGAAACGATCCTCGATTCGGGTGCACTCATCCTCTACTTCCCCAGTCCAAACACCGTTACTGGCGAAGACCTCCTTGAGCTGCACGTGCACGGAGGTCCTGCGATTATACGCGCAGTACTAGCTGCCATACCTCAGTGCGCAGCATCGACCGACGCGCCTGCTGTGCAGTCGATCAGATATGCTGAACCCGGAGAGTTTACCCGTCGTGCGTTCGCCAACAACCGCATGGATCTACCGCAGATCGAATCGCTAGGGGAAACGTTGTCCGCCTCAACTGAACAGCAACGCCAGATTTCTGTTCGAGGTACAACGTCATCGCTGGCTGTGCGCTACGAGCAGTGGCGCATGCTGCTTCTAGCAGCCAGAGGAGAGTTGGAAGCTCTGATCGACTTCTCTGAGGACCAACACTTCGACGAATCCCCGGCGCAGCTTTGCGTATCCGTCGCAGAGCAAATTCGGGTTCTGCGTGCGCAGATCGAGGCACATGTTGCCAATGCGGTCCGTGGCGAGCTGCTGCGCAATGGCATCAGCATGGCTCTCCTTGGAGCTCCCAATGCTGGCAAGAGCAGTCTGTTGAATCGCATAGTCGGTCGAGAGGCTGCTATCGTTTCTCAGGAAGCCGGCACAACTCGAGACATCGTAGATGTCAGCATCGACCTGGGCGGCTGGCTGGTCAAGATCGGCGACATGGCTGGTTTGCGTAGAGCTGGTGTAGTAGGGGCAGATGTCGTGGGAGCAGTCGAACAAGAGGGCATAAAGCGTGCCAAGCAACGAGCGCTTGAATCAGACGTCTTGATCGTGGTACAGGATGCGACTGCAGAGATGGACCCCGAGGTCACAGCAACAGCGAAGCAGTGCGTTGAGGCAGGCATCAATGTTGTTGTTGCCGTGAACAAGATTGATCAGCTTTCGTTGACGGCCGGCGCAGAAGACGCATGGAGAACAAAGATCCACTCGACGCTCGGCATCGCAGAGACGCGCATTGCTTTCATATCCTGCAGGGATGCGTCGGCCGCTATCACAGGCAATTCCGGTAGACGCGACCCAGGAAACATGCAGTCCTTTCTGACCACCCTCATCCGAGCATTTCGCGACATGACGGCTGCTCTCGTCCCCGACTCCGATCCTGACCCCTCCATCTGGCAAGAATCTCTTGGTGCGACCGAACGGCAACGTATCCTCCTCACCGAGTGTCTTACATGTCTTGAGGCCTTCTTGACAGCCGTCACCCCAGAACTCACTGGGGAGCATTCCGCATATGGCATCGAACTAGACGCAACAGATGAGGTAGACATTGTGCTCGCCGCAGAATCCTTACGCAGTGCTGCCGACGCACTGGCAAGGATTGCGGGGCGAGGAGACGGCGGGGATGTAGAAGAAGTGCTGGGCGTAGTGTTTGAGAAGTAAGTCGTAACCCAAATTTGTTTTGGCCCCAGAAACCCACGGCCTGATGCCTGATGCCTGACACCGTTTGCCCTACGCTCGGACCACTTTCGGCCCCATCGCTGTTGGACAGCCTCGACAACTACATATAGCGTGGCGTCTGACAGCAGCGGGCAAGGTAACCGCGACCGTGAAGCCACGTTTGTGGGGTAGCCTCGGTTGTTATTTCAAATCTTTTGCTGACAAGTACGTCTCAGATTCTGCGTGGGCAAGTAACTACGTGGTCGCCGCGCGTCCAGACTGCCTGCAGTCCCACACGCATACATACGAACAACGGGAAAAAGGAAGCAATGTCAAATGTCAAAGTTACATAATGTATTGGTGGAGCTACCTCCACGGTGCACACTAAAGATGTAGCAGAACCCCTCCTGGTCCACGACCACAGGTGTCGAATATCAAAAA
Source organism: Boeremia lycopersici (assembly GCA_022609225.1). Taxonomy (NCBI): domain Eukaryota; kingdom Fungi; phylum Ascomycota; class Dothideomycetes; order Pleosporales; family Didymellaceae; genus Boeremia; species Boeremia lycopersici. The sequence goes on along the minus strand of JAGKPY010000011.1, from coordinate 454,945 downwards.
ACGCCCCTAACGCTCCGTAACGCCGCCTGATGCTGCGCTCAGTGAAGAGCTGTTCTATATCTAAAAGCCGTACTCCTTGCTAAATCAACCCGCTACCTTGGTGTATCTCATGTTGCCGAAATCGATACAACTCCATCGCTCGCTAAATGCTGGCTCAAATGTATTACGGAACGCTCATTGAAAGCACAGAAACAGGACAACGCTATGCGCTAATGTTCAGAAAGACAATTGCGCGCGTACAGATACAGAGCCGAAGCCGAAGTTGATGAGTGTGCTGAGAAGGGGGAGGACTCGATGCGTCGTTGCATCGAGATTGTCTTCTTCGGTGAGGGTGGTGTGTGCGTGCCATTATAATAGGTGAGAGTGTGCTGAACCGGTGAGTCCAGCCGGGCTAGTTATAGCCCCCGCGTCCGGCCATGTTGATCGAGGTGATGGTATCGTGGATGCGTAATGGATTGGTCGTGTCGGAGGCTTAGTTGTATCCTCCGCGTCCGGCCATTTTGACGATTGGGTTTTGAGTTGGTTTGAGGGTTCGGAGACGTCTCTTGATTGACTCGATGACCGAACGGGGTGTTCGAGGTTGCTCGTTGTGTTTGTCGAGGGCTTTAGTTGTATCCGTCGCGACCCATTGTTTAGAGGAGATGAACATATAATGTGGATGTTGGTGTTGATCGTGGAATTATCGATGCTTTAGTTGTAGCCGTCGCGACCCATTTGATACTGAGGCGTAGTATTGGAAATTGGTATGGAAGAAGTGGTGTTGACTGGAAGCTGATGGAAGAAGCAGATGATTGAAGATGAGATGAAACGAAACGCCAGGAGAAAGAAACAACTTATAGGAAAGAAACTAGCAGACTGCTGAAGGCCTCTCGGATGTGTGAACTGGTGACTTGATGATGCCCCTGCCCTTTGCCTAGGCCAGGCATCTTTTATACAACCCACGCGTTGCACCATCTGCCACCAATCTAGCGGCCGCATTTGTGGCTTGCCCCCCGCTAGTGTCCGGATGTGAGTTAAGGCATCTAGTCAGAGCGTGCAATACCGCTGCGCGGTTCGCCGTTCGTCGGAGCATTACAAACTGCGGCGCTGCGCCGTAGGTGGGGACTAAAATGGGAAGTGTGCTCTGCCACATCTAACGAGGGACGTGCACATGCGGCTGATTACCTACCACGGGGCACTTGGACCCTACGGGCCCTGCCTCCTGTTGTACTGATTAGGAAACACATGTAGAGGATTGACAGGGTGCCGGCGGCACTGCGGGTGGAATGAAGACAAGTTACAGCAAGACTGCGCACTGTTATTGGTGTTGCGTGAAGTTTGCCAGTCCCAGGCGGCCGCCCGAGTGTTGCCTGCACTCTGTTGCGGACCGCGGTTGGCGATTCCTCGCGGACATTCCTCGAGCGACAATCTCACCGTTCGCTGTTCACTGTTCGCTATTCTGCTCTGTTCCTTCGCGTTCCTCAGGCACATGAGCTCTGGCGAGCCCTGAGGGACCTCATTGGTGCTGCAAGACACAGTCATACAGCATCGCCCTGCCGAGCACCCACCCACAATCCCGCGAATAGGACGTCCGTTTCATGTTTGCGACACACGTTCCTGCCCTTGTGTGGGTGTTGCGCCCTTCGACTCCCGGTGCGGCGGCGAGGCGGCGCTGGCTGCGCCGTTGATCGGCGAACAGGCGCCGCGAGCCAGGATCCAAGAGCCGAACCGCTGCTTTGGAACTGTACTGGACTATTACTGTATCACCGGTACTGTGCATACAATTTGACTGTCCTGGGTCGTACGGTTTGATCTTTGAATGGTCGTCCCTCTAATGACGAGCAAGGTGCTCGCCTAAGGCTATGCGCAGGTGTATTCACCAAAACAACGTTGCAGTCTGGTCGACCAGTTCCAGCTGCCCCATGGCTGGAGTATTTTCGATCAACGAATCACTGCATTGCACATCCTCTTTTGACCTTGAGGGAATACAGCGTATGGCAGTGCACGGAGCGTTCTCTACGAGTATTCGACGGACAGCGATACGTAGACCCTGTCTTTGGCCATCGGCTCTCCAACCTCTGCGACGCGCACGATGCCGCTGCCTGGCACCTTGAACATTCAGAGACGAGGTGTTTGAGTAGCATTGCATATGCAGCTACGGCGACTTGTACCGCGGAGGTTACCGGCACCAGTGACGATAGCGACTTGATGATGAAGTTCAGCGCACAATGTTCAGCTGTGCCTCGGGTACCCGCTGGCGCAGTCACAGCGCAGCCAAATCGGGCTGGCGGCCGCTGCCAAACGCGAGCTTAGACCGGAGGTTGTGCCGCAATTGCAGGCTGGGTTGTACCTGTCTGGCTGAACTCAAGTCTTGATAGTTTGATCATCATGAGTCGAGACTCACCGGCGCGAGTTTCGAGTCACGATTTTGTGTAAGATTCAGTATCTGCATATGCGACTATCCAAATGACTATCATCATATCTAGACGCAGCCAATCACAACGCTCGGGGTGCCTGTCATTCTCTGCCCTCAGCAACGCCTTGTTCGTAGGGCACGATCAGAAGATGCCAATCACGTCGACTGTCAGCTTTACCTGTGGTGAAGCTGCGAAACTATCCCGCTGTGCCGAAAGAGCGACCGGAGGGCGGCATTGAGCCGTCTCGTTCCCCAAGGACCAATATGACACCGCTGTATAGCTGCCATGTGCCTGTGACCACAAAGATATCGCCCAGACACAACACAGCAGAGCCTCCATTATATTTGGAACGCGAGACTCTGTACAGTCGCGCTCTGGTACCACCAACCTCGCCGCGCAAAACACCGTCCTCGAGACACAAACAGAAACGCTGTCCCTACGTCCCAAACGCATCCCGGACTCTGCACGCGAGACGGCCCCCAAAAATAGGCACCACATTTCCCCTTCGATCCGATCTTACACACGCGACAAGCGCGTCACTAGCCGGCATCCCGCGTAAGGCTGACGCCTTGTAGCTGCGCCGCCAGCCATTGTCTTGACCGGGCTAGCGGCGTGGGTGCGCACAGCTGGGCTGCGTGATTGGCGAGCGCGCTGTGGTACTGAGGCTATATTTGCTCCGTCTCAGCTCGAATGGGTGCTTTAGCGGCCCAAAGGGGTGCGACTCGGATTAGGTCATTTTGGTGCCTTTAGGGCGGGTTTGTGTCTGCCCGCACGGTCTTGGAACACGTGGATGCGTCTGCTCCTCTGGGTGCGAGTCGGGTTGTGTGAAATACTGCTAATGGAATCATACAAGATTAGGGCGTTGCTTAAGATCCCGCACTGCTGAGGAAGAGTGGACGGTTACTCTCAACCTTTGCACCTATCTCAAAATGGAATCAACTATTACAGTGCATTCTGTAGCCCAGAGCAATGTTCTCCACAAAACACCTTCGTATGTACAGAACATCTACACAGTGTCAATGTGTCAGTTTCTCGACTAGAATCCTCTACTGTAACTACATGTCCTCGGCTAGAGTACCGGGCTTCCTACCTGCCCATTTACGTAGCCGCCATCTTTCCAACAACTTCGCGCTGGCGAGCAATACGAGTGTACTCGAACAGGATGTCGATCTCTTCCTCGCTCATTTCTCGTAACACGATCATGTAGTTAGGATCTGTATCATATTCGTACGGGATGTCGTAGTAATCTAGGGTCGCGACATCGAGATGCTCTCTGTGGATCTTTGCGTATGTGGGCTGACGAAGAACCTTCGCCGGCAATGGATTGAAATCAGGTTCTGCAGATTTGCCCTTTTTGGTGTTTCTAGGGTCGACCAAGGCGATCATCTGGGACTCTTTGGGATACAGTCGTGCGAGTCGCTCGTTTTTGTCCTTCTCTTCGATCAATCTACGCCTCTCTTGGGCTGCTGATGCTCCCATAGGTGCATGTATGATACCCCACTTCAGGATATGTTTCTGACATTGGCTCTTCCTTGCCTGCTCCCTGACTCAACGCAGTCTTAAGTGCTTCCAATTCTTCAACAAAAGGAAGTGATGGACCTTCGTCAGTACATTCGTTCAAAAAAAGATACCCTGGGTTAATTGTGTCTTGTTCCAGTCGTTCTGGTTTTGTCTGTTGTCGAGTTGCAAGGTCGAGCTCTAGCAGGTTCTCTTCAAGTCCTGTGTCGATTGGGTTGGCTGTAGCAGTGTGTGACCCCTCCGGAGTTCTACGTGTAAGATTATCCTTGGCCCCATGTGATACCGGGATTCCCATATCGTTGGCGCTGTTCTCACTAAAATCAGACAATGTAGAGGATTGAGCATCTGACGCTGCAGATTCATCTGTGTCAAGGGGGGCAGAACCAAGAGGGAGCCCGACCTGCTGTTTGAACTTTTCATAGTCGTGGCTCGGTGTAATTTCCTCTGATGGGTCGTTCTCCGCCACAACATCAGACTGATCCACGATTAATGTACCATGTGCATCTGTGCCTTTTATCTTGCGACAATCTGGGCAGTGCCACAAACCGCCAGCGGTGTTCATTGTCAGTCCGACGCATTGGAAGTGAAACGCCCTTGCCCTACACTGGAAAACGATCAGTCATCGATATGGAAGAGAGGTGATTAATCTGCTCACAGCATTGCTGCACATAATCATCGGACCATACACCGCGCCATTGCAGATGCAATGTTTTTGCCCTTCTCCCATATCGGTATCAGTGATCCGGGACCAGGGATCATTGTTATCTGTCATCGAAGCTCGTCGAAGTTTCTCTGTCTCGCGTTCTGCTTCCTCTCTCTGCTCTCGAGCCTTGACTCCTGCGCAGTGTTAATGCATTGCCAACCTATATCCGCAGGAAGCTACCTACTAAACCTCTGTTGGGCCATTTTGCTCTGAATTTTCCGCCTCTCTATAGGGTCGGCCACTTCTGACCATTCAGGAGATCTTGTGTCTGATGGCGCTTTCTCTACATTGAGAGCCTCTTCCGAATCCGACACCTCGCTAGTATCTGTCAGCTCCTCATCTTCCTCATATTTGCGGACCTTTTCCAGCCGTGAGCTCTTGTCATCATCATCTAGATCATCCTCAGCATCATCCAGACTCGGTGGTAAGGCAAACAGCGCAGATTGCTCCTGGTCATGGCCGAGATGCTTTTGCATCGTTCGAAGGGTCATATTTTTGTTGCATAAACTGCACGTTGCTAACTCATTCAAGCTAGGGCTCTTGACTGAAGTACGCTTGAGTGCAGCGTAGATGATTGGTGCTGCGAGGCCGCCATGAGTAGACTTGACGTGTGCTTCAAATTGTACTTCGGTCGGGTAGATCTGTAAGCAACCTTCGACACATTGAAAGGTAGAGTAATGAGCCTCGAGTTCGTGTGCGAACCATGCATGGCGAGAATCATACAGCCTATCAGCAGTTGTGCAATTCTCGAACGTGCAGCAATAAGGGTGTAAATCTTGATAGACGTGTCGCTTCCATGCTGTTGTCGTATGGATGTTTATCATCGTGTAACAATAGGGACAGTTGTAGAATTCTTTGACCCATGCGTCCTTGGGCAGACTGGGAGCTCTCAGAGTTGCGTTAATCGAAGTTGCATACGACGTCATGGATCCAATTTCGTCCACATCATTTATGTTCTTAAGGCTGTCGGTTCGTTGCGGTTGTGTTGCCTCCGTTGAGTTGTTGGTGCGTTCTGTTTTGGTAGTCTCCAGACCTAGCTCTTCGATACCTTTATTCAACTTATTGTGGTGCGCTTCTCGGTATGTCAGGTATTGTCTTCGACTAGTTATGGCGAGGCCCAGCCTTTCGCACAGATACGAAGGGGCGGAAGGGAACTTCTCTCCGATGTGTCGCATGTCGAACTCTTCGAACTGAGACTTGTCAATACTTCTCGACTGCCTGCTTTGTGCTGGCTCCCTTATGGCCATAGACATTCTCATCAGAGATCTGATCGCCGTCTTTACGCTTCCATGCAGCTGCTTCAGTTCAGTGTCATCAGAGTTGCCCACGTCAACAACAGATGCTTCGGAGTCTGAGTCTGAGAACTCGTATTCATCCCAAGGAGGGCGTTCGCCTTGGATGATAGCCAATGCTGTGATTGTTAGTTCCGAGGTTCGATTTGGTCTTGTTGAGGGCCCACCTTCTCTTATCGTGCTGGAGAGAAAATCAAGTTGACCAAGTGTATCAGCCTTGAGTTGAGGGGCATCGCGAAGCCTATTGTCAAGTGACCGGTTGCCTATCTATATGAGCTACATGACTTCATTCAGGAAAGCACATATCGGGTAGACCTTTTCGATGCGCAGCAATGTTGCCAGCCCTATCAAAACGTTAGAAGAACCATAGGCACAGGGTACATATATACCAAAGTTTAAATCGATCAAACTCACCCAGAATCAACCCATGCGGGACCTGATCAGAAAATCGTGAAGGCTCTCTGAGCCTATCCGCAAGACTAAGGAAGCCTCGAGCGCAGCCGTCCACAGCTGTGGAGATCAAAACAGGGCGTTCCATAATACCAGAGGAGAGAGCATTCGCTCAGAAATGAAAGCACGTGAATCTCAAGTTACTATACCCATGAAAATCAACTAGACGACGACTATGGAGGCTGGCTGCCGGAGTGTAGGAAAGAGGGGTGGTGGGGTTAACATGCCTCGTATGTCAGCCGTGGGGGCCAGAAACCCCGCTGCACCTGCCGACACAACACATCAGCCTGAGCGTCTTTCTTCTCACTTCTGGCACACAAAGCTGGGAACCGACCGTCATAAATTTGATGTTGTGAATCGTCACCTTTACGAGCTTTGCAGCTCCATCGAACACCATGGCGACTGGAATCGAGATTGCAGGTCTGGTTCTCGGGGCCTTGCCGTTGCTCATAGAAGGCCTGAAATTCTACGCAGAAGGTGTTGACGCTGCGATTCGGTTCTGGAAATATCGAGAGGGGCTCAAGGGACTCATATCAGAGCTTGAAGCGGAACAGACCATATTTTATAACAGTATAGAGATTGTTATCTATGGGGTTGTTGACGCCAGAGACGTTACAGAATTTCTGGCGAAGCCTGGGGGCGACCTTTGGAAGAAGCCAAGATTTGAGCAGAAGCTCAAAAAGCGCCTGGGCACGAGTTTTGATTCTTACTTGAATACAATATCTAGGATGAAGATTGCAGTTGATGCGTTCAGGTTGAAGCTGAAGCTTGACGATGCGGGCAAGGCATGTGCATAGATACGCGGTACTGGGATTGACTAACGACTTGCAGCCTCAATTCTCCGACAAACGCGCTTTCAAGGAAAACTATAGGCGACTCAAGTTTAGCTTAAATCAGACCGAGTATGCCAATCTGATGGGTCAGATCCGACAGTCAAACTCTACTTTGAAAGATTTGACTTTCCGGAGACAAAACATCGAGGCCCAGCAGCATGCTGCTAGTCGCGCATCTATTCCCAACTTCAAGCGCGTCAATAGACGAGCTCGTGGTTTCTATCCAACGATAAATGCAGGCTGGATCTGTCCGTGCCATGCAGAGCACAACATTGGCCTCCGATTGGAACCTCGCATGGTAGATGTCTGCAGTGATGAGGAAGACGATGAGGACGAAACCCCAATGCGGGATCCATTTCACGTCTTGTTCCAGTCCGGGCATAACCATGCTATGGGATCTGGTGCCACGACTGTCAAAGCCGATATGTGGCTTTGGGACGAGGCAGATATACACGTTACATGTGACCGTCTGGGATCTTCGGGTTTGTCTGCTTCGCTGCATCCACACAGCAGCAGAGGCGTCCGGTTTGCAGTAAAGGCCGCACTAGAGCCTGAACCTGACCTTCAGCCCATCAGAGACTTGTGTTCGACTATCGGTAGATTGCAAAAAGCCCAACGGCACGTTTGTTTCACGCTTCTGCAGGACGAAATCAACAGAAAGAAGTTCGAGCTGAAAATCTATCCAACCAAGATACAGCCTCACGGTACCGAGCTTTGGTCTGTCTCAACACTTCGAAGTGCTTTGCAGCGCGGTTATCAATTTCCAAAGCGCGATCGCGTTAGTCTGGCTGTTATTCTTGCCTCTAGCGTTCTACAACTCTATGAGACACCTTGGCTAGACGAAAACTGGGGAATCGACAATATTTACTTCATCGAGAGACCTGGATCAACCACATATGATCAGCCGTTTGTATCACGTGGGCTTGACGCCAAGCTACTCCCTTCAAAAACAGACATACCTAAGCATCTGGAACGGATAATTCAAAACCGACATTTGTTTGCTTTGGGGGTTGCTCTGATTGAAGTATGGTATGGAAAGTCACTCTTTGAACTCCACGTAGATGAGGACGGCTCGCGCGACTCCAATGATCCGCAGACTAGCTTTATCACCAAGCTTAATACAGCATACAGGTTGGCCGATAGGATTGCAGATGATGCTGGTGCAAAATATAGCGACGCAGTAAGGAGGTGTATACGGTGTGACTTTAGCCTAAGAGTCAACAGCCTAGAAGACGTGCAGCTGCAGAAAGCCGTATTCCTGGGAGTAGTAGCTAAGCTCCAAGCTACAAAAGATTTCATGGGATGAGAACGCGCAAATAATGGAATATCTCGAATGCAGTTCCTCCCCAATATAATGAACAACCAGAGCAATGGGTAGTACTGCTATCCATGCATATTAAATGTGGCATGCCAAACAACACCAACACAATTGGACGTTCGATTATAATGCTGTTGAACCACGTGCATTTACTGACCATCTAGCTGGACTGCGGAAGGTCAATCATTTGCAACCTTGAACTATTTGGGAGCCTCAATAAAGGCGGATCGAGAGCCTCTGATTTTTGCGCTCGTGGGTTCAGTTCCTCAGAGCACAAGGTGTCAAAATGAGTCAACTGAAACTTCTTACACAGGAGCTGGGTACCTAGGTAGGATAGATACTAGGCCTGAGACGCTTGATGTGGGGCCACCTCGGAGGGTTTTCGTGTGCCCCACTTTCCTGACAATCCACACCATCTGACTTTATCTCAAATTTTGAGACAGCATTCAAGATCTTACTGACAGCAGAGACAAATGGTTTATATACATAAGTTTACCCGGACTTCACATCAATTAGTCAGCAACAAGCAACTGATTGGCCTAATGGCCCAATGGCAAGGCGCTTGACTACGATTCAATCGGTAATCAAGAGATTCCAGGTTGTAAGTATTCGCGCACTGGCACTACGCAGGTTCGAATTCGAGTCCTAACAGTTTACAGCGACCCCTGGTTAGGTCATAACAAATCTTCTTTTTTGCTCTCTGTTCGTGCGAGGTAGTTTCGCTCCTGCGCCAGAGCATCCATCATCGCCTTGATTGCTAGAGATGAACGCTGTTGTGGTGGTCAGAACGATTGAAGTATCATTGTCGTTTTTTTGACACTATGTCAAAATATCGGCAAGAAAAAAAATGTGAGCTCTTGTCTCCACACAGACCTCCACGTAACGTCGCGCGGTGGTGCCCAATTGCAGGGCAGTAAAAGGAATTGGACATCGCAATCCTCGCGCAGTACCACACTCTGTCTTGGCGATCATAATTGCTTTTACCATATCATAATTGCTCTGGACGTTCCCCGAATGAGCTGCAGATCCCCTCTAGTCCTGAAACCACAACCGCCCGAACCGAGCCGCAATGCAGTTTCATCCCTTGTATCCGCCGAGCCTCTTAATCAACACCCACTGAAACAGACCTGAATCACTATCTGAGCTTAGCCAAGTCTTTCCGTAGTACACCGCTCATGCACGTTGTGGTTGCGACCTCACCACTGCATCTTCGACACACCTTGGCCCAGCCAAGTAGAATGAATGCCAACTTGGACGTGGTATTGACCTTCGGTATTAGCATTTCCGTCAGGAACTTACTGTCGTCGACGAGTTTTTTGGTTGCAGCGCTGTTTCGGTACGACGTGTTCCCATGTTGACATCCACTGGACGGTTGACGAGACGAGGGCCGCGATGTATAAAAGGATACAGAAACCATTGTGAGCATGACAGGACAACGAGCACGCCATTCGATTTATTTTCAAATCCATAGCGAAGCGCTGTTTCAAATTTGGTTGAGGTAAAGAAACCTCTGCCACGAAACTTTGCCCCTAAGGAATCTCTGCTTCGACACTCATCAATGACCATGGCAAATGTCCGGTTGGAACCATCGCTTGCCATTCGAGTTATTCGCAAACTCATAGGCGTTGGTGTTGTTACCAATTCCGCGATGATATATCACCAAAATTACGAGTTCACCGGACGTAGTGTCGTCAGTAAGGCTCCCAAACACTGAGCTCGCCGTAAAGCATGCTATACAAAAGCCTGGCAATTTCGCGAAGAGGGTAAGATACCAGCTCCTCAAGGACTTCATTTGGCTTCCAGAACTCAAAAAATACGCACTCGTACAGTTTCTTGATAGGCAACGGAATACATGATGTCATTAAACTAGATTGATCATATTGAAGAGTGAATGGTTGCCCCATTTTGTAATGTTTAAAAAATAAAATAGCCGTAGAACACCGCATCCCCCATACTCATACAGGTCATCATGAACATAGGCGGGGCAAAGTTCCCACGACATTGCAATGATGATGAAAAGACACATGTCTGTCTAAGACATGCTAAGATCGTTTAGATCATGTGACCGGTGACTTCGCGAAGACCTCATGGAAGCCATATGACAGTAACTTGGTAGACATCTGGGAAGACCAAAGCCAAGCACTGCTTAAGCGAATGCTCCTACAGCGGCCATACTGTTTGGTGTTAGTTGATAGCAATAGAAACACAGCAATGCAGGACTTACCCAGCAGCTCCTAAGAGCACGTAGATAAAAGCACGCGTTTTATCTTTACCGGTCAGGTTATGATTAGCCTCTTCTGAAAGGAAATCCTCTGCAAGCAAGTCGACGAGTGCAGCGTAGATCAACAGCCCGGACGAGATGGCATTGAAGACACCAACAATGATAAGACCAAAGGCGCTTTCGGGATCGTATGAGCCGCGGGTCATGAGTCCAATGGCTTGGCCGATGGGTGCTGTAAATCCAAACGCGACGACAAGGGCCCAAGGCTTCCAGCTGTTCGAGGGATAAGGCACGGCTGCGATACGAGATCCAAGACCAAGACCTTCGAACATCTGGTGGAAGACAATCGCGGTGAGCAAGACGATGAAACCGTCGGCCGTGATCGAGACAGTCATTCCGACGAAGACAGAGTGAAAGAGAATACCACCTTCAATGAGTGTGATCTGCATGGACTGCTTCTTGAGTACAAGAGGGTCAACGGCCTGCTCAACATCCTCATCAAAGTAAGACACTTCCGCGTGAGCGCTCTTTTCCTGTGGGTAACTTGGCAGAGCCGGCATTCCGCGGTTGACCATGTTCATCATCTCTTCGCGTTGGCGGACGTACTGTTCGTAGAACACGATGAACCAAGGAGGCATCTCAGATCGGGGCTCCATCTCATCGCGACTTTTGGGGAACGAGAAGTTGCCGCCCGGGTATGTGCTCTCGACCCAGCCCTTCTTATCGTCGCGGATGGTCAACATGGTCCTTTGAGAGTCGTAACTGTTTCGCTTTTGCATGGCATTGTTCATTGCGGCCTGGAGACCAGGTGGCGGCGCACCTCCAGCAAACTCCTGGCCAGTAGCGCTTCCGTGGGAGTGACCACCAGTCTTCGCGTTAAGCCACATTTCGATCATGAAAAGAATGAAGAGCGAAGCCATCATGATGACACCAGGTAGAGCCGGATACTTCTCGGTGAACAGATCTGGAAGGCAGGGGTTGTTTAGAGATGCAAAGGCAGTTGGGAGAAGCTACGAGTGTTAGTTTGGGCGCGGGCGACCAGTCGCTGCACTTACATGGACAAAAGCTGTAGCAATCAGAACGCCAGTACCGAAATGTTTGCAGAAGAAGAAGATCTTTGGTGGGATCTTCATCCACTTTACTTTCTTTGCGACAACAGGAAATCCAGCACCACCGATAGATGCAGCGAGAACGATGACTGTACAGTTATTAAAAGACAACCTAACCTAGATTATGCGTATGAACTTACAGACGGCACCTACGTGCAGTGGGAAATCGTACTCCGCACCATCTGCCTCACTCCCACATACTGGCTTTTCCATGGCGGATGTTGTGACTGAGATTACGAGGAAAACTAAGACAAGAAAGAGAGAGAAAGAGTCACAGACTCTACTTCAGAACTGCCAGCAGAAATGTCGCCAGCGACGGGGAAAGAAGAGAAATTAACAGAAAAAGACGAACAAGACTCTACCTGAGAGCGTTAAAGAGTGGTCGAGCCCCAGATTGTATACATGGTACGGGCCGGGCATGAGGCTATATGTTCGACTTCAGGGTCTTGCCAGCAAAAGAAACACTAGCCATATCCTGACTGATCTGCAAGCCTCTAGAACGTATTGAGGGAAGACGTTCATGACGCAGCCATACATGTGTGAGAGGGTAGGTGCGTCACATAGAAGCGCGGAGGTTCAGACGCTGCCAGGAAGTGCCAGTGAGGCTTGTTCCTGGAACGCGTGGACCGCAAGGAAAACAGTGATATGGAGCTGTAAGGCTGCAAGTGGATATCGTTACCCGCATATGCCCAGCGACTCCCAAGATTATTGGCGAGCGGCTGACATGCTAGGCAAGTTGGGGAGGCGGCTGGGCGCGTTGAGGGAAGATCTGGGGAAAGACCCGCAGTTATGCGGCTTGCATTGTTGCGGCTCAAGTCTTGTTTCCGCCGAGTGGGACACCTTTCGAAGTGAGGAAGCACTGACGCACCGACGATCCCCTTTGCTGCACTCCTGGTTCCAAGACCTCGGTACGCTGAACCAATGAACCGTTTCGCAAATGTCCTGACGTGACTGGCCAAGACCCACTGGTTTCGCATTGAACATGGCTGAGGAACTTTGGAACTATCTTTACCTGCGCAGTATCTACATGTAAATTCGGCGCCGTCTTCGTAACACGCCACAGATACCAGATGGAACCCGCCATGGTTTCTTGGCGCGCAAGGTGATTGGCTCATTATCGAAGGGGCAGGTATAGCCAAAACTTGCCGCCTCACAGCGACCAAGATGTCACACATGCTGCCAACCTGTAACATGTCCACTCTTCTCAACTGTGTCTGCTCAAGGCCCTTCATCAGTCAGTTTTAAGCTTTTGTGCCACTCTCTTGATAACTGTCATAGTCTCGGTTCCTTGGGCGCGGACGCTAGCCCCGTCCTCCGCACCTGCAGCTGCTGCAAAGCATCTTGAAGTATCAAGAATAGGCTAAGTTTGCCTTGTGACTATATCATTCTATGTAGCTAAGCACTTTGCCCCAGCAATGCTGGACGCTTAGCGAGTTTCAAGCTCCGCTCGCTCTTTCCTTCGTTGTACTGTGCCACCCAGAATCACACAACATCGCGGCTTGGCTGTGAAGACGCCACAGGACATGACTATGGAGCTCGAACACAAGCGTTCTCAGGGCGGAGAGGCGGACCGCGGCGAAATTTTGTTGTTTATTACTTCGCGGTCCCTGTGCAGCAGTTGATGCCTTCCAATTTGCTTATCCACAACACCCACCTCGATCGGCATTCCTCTATAGCTACAGGCATCACATAATAACCCGGAAACAATGTCTTCCGAACTTCAGAGTCCGTCTCAACCAGTTACCCAGAAATCTTCAGCTCTGACATCTCTCTTAGACTCTGCCAATGACAAGCCTAGAAGCCAAGTGGCCGACCAAGCGCCTGCTCCAGCAACCACATCTACGGCGCCAACAGATACTATCCAAGAACTTTCACGGAGCATGACAGATTCTACACAGATCGCCAAGGATGATACCATGGTCACTATCAATAGTGCCGACCCACTGGATCTTGGCAAGCACCGCCGATCAAACCTGACCCAGGCACAGATGAAGGCAGATTACCCTCAGGCCAACAAGAAGCGCATGAAGGTATGTAATGTTCATCATGCTGTCTAAGCGTAGCTGACCGAAATAGAAATTCTACACAAGGCAGAACCAGCTGATTGATCAGTTCCTCCAGAGCGGAGATGAGGAGCGTCTCGCCGCACTGGACACTGTTGAGAACGGACCGAAAGTGAGGTTCGCCGTGAACGCTTCCTTCATTGTCAACTTTTTCCTTTTCATCATCCAGATGTACGCTGCGATTTCTACAGGTTCTCTGTCTCTGTTTGCAACCGCAGCAGATGCTTTCATGGATCTTGTATCGTCGTGCGTCATGCTGGTTACCAGTAGGATGGCAGCACGGCCAAGCATCTACAAGTACCCCGTTGGTCGTACCAGGATAGAAACTATCGGGATCATTATGTTTTGCTGTTTGATGACTACCGTTGCTATACAGTTGATCATTGAGTCTGGAAGAGCACTAGGCGCTGGTGCCAGGGATTCCGAGGAGCTCCACATTATTCCTGTTGCATTCGTGGCAACGGCTAGTAAGTAAAGCACACTGACGAAATTATCAACTGTGCTAATCATAGTAGTTTTTGCTAAGGGTTCGCTGTGTGTCTACTGCTTCATCTACCGTCGGTACCCTTCAGTACATGTCTTCTTCATTGACCATCGCAATGACATCGTCGTCAACGCCTTCGGTCTTGCCATGTCCATTGTTGGAAGCCGTGTCATCTGGTACGTCGACCCTATCGGTGCCATCCTGATCGGTCTCTTGATCCTTGTCTCCTGGGCGGCGAACGCCTTCGACCATGTCTGGCTTCTAGTCGGCAAGTCAGCACCAAAGGAATTCTTGGCCAAGCTGGCATACTTGGTAGTTACACATGACAACCGCATCGAGAAGATCGATACTGTAAGTCACCTTGTGCTGTACATTTGTTGATAGCCGCTAAGCCCTCCACAGTGCCGTGCCTACCATGCTGGGCAGAAGTACTACGTCGAAGTCGACATCGTCATGGACGAGGGTTTGCCTCTCAAGGTCACTCACGATGTCAGCCAGACCTTGCAGCGCAAGCTCGAGGGTCTTGCGGATGTGGAACGGGCCTATGTCCACGTCGACTACGAGAACGAGCACGACATCAAGGAGGAGCATAAGCCACTTTACGAAGTGACACAGCAGCGTTCGATCAAAGAGCGTGTCAAAAGCCTGAAGTCTGTTTTTAAGAAGAGCACCGCAACTTGAAGATCGCTTCCCTCCAGACAGCGCATCAACGACGCTCAGCCAAGATGAAGCTCTGCAGGCAAGTCCTCGCTTCTCGAATAATACTTACTTTGTAGTTATCTTGTACCAACGGAGGCGTTCACATATACCCAGCGCAGTCTAAGACTAGCAGCTTTAGAATACATGAATACGATTAGCTCTGTTGTAACTCTCTCCTGTGCCACCTCTCTATCGCACCGGGCTACATACTTTGAATTAGTGTATACTTGATGTGCACTTCAACTTTGTCTAACGTCTCTGATTTCGTGTCGAACAAGTGAATCACGCTCCGCAGCTACTTTCATCACTTCACCACGCCACACCGCATAAGGAAGGCGCTTCAGCGTTTCCCCGACATCATTCAACTTTTGAATCTGCAAAAATGAATGCCTAGCTGGAGACATAGTCTGCGTGCTGTCGAGCAACCATGGCAAGCGAGCAGAATCAAGTGACCCTGCTGGGGAAAACAGAAGGCGTGCAGCCGACCATGTGTTATCACAGAGCCAGGAGAATTACACAGCACTTTTTCCCGTGCGCAATGAGTATCTTGTAATCTTGTGTATATTATTTTTAAAGATTCGTCAATATTCTATCGTTCAGACCGTGTCATGACATACAGTCTGAGGTGGCTGGCTTAAGTCGCTGGATGAGTGATTGACGTGATCTGTTCGATATTTTTGGACACCGCGAGGTTATAAGTTCGATTCTAGTGTAGGAAAGCTTTTTTTGCTTATTTGGTCATCGCACTCGCGGCGCTATGTGGCTTAGGTGAAGGCGGTGGTGATACTCGGTCACCCACAACAACAATCGTTCCGTAGGCTTCGTCGCATTTCATCATCATCATCTGCCATGTTCAACACGATCGACAGCAAGAACGTGTACCTGGTCTACAAAGATGTGGTTTACGCGGCGGCTATCCGCGTCAATATGTCCCACGACGAGATCTATGCCGCCCTCCGAGCCGCTGTCTACAACGCTGTGGAACCCTCCCACATCATCGTCTCCGATCAAGACCGTGGTGCAAAAATTCATCTGGACTACAACATCCTGCGTGGCAATCGCCTCTATACTGTCACTCTGTCTGACAAGTTCAGCCACGGCGTGAACTCCAACTCGACCGGGGCCAAGAAGATCGCGAAGAACCTCGACATCACCATGCAGCAATGGGCACTCACCGACACAGCTCATGTCTTCCCTCAAGAGCTAGCGCCTCGCACACCAGACTCCAGTAGCAGGCTGCCACACATCTACAGCAACTTCAACACAGCACCACTTGACCCTTACACATGGTCTGGTTCATTCACCGAGAGTCTCCGCAAGATCAGTTGGCGTTCGCAAGGCCACCATGACAGGGCTTTACAGTGGCTATATGCTGAGGTGGCACTGAGGCACAGCAGGGATGATATCGGTGAGCGTGACGACCTTGCTGTGAAGCAAGTCATGAAGGGCGATATCGAGAGCGTCGTGCATAAATGGGACGCACAGCTGGAGTCGATGCGTGCAACGCAGGAGATGGCTGCGCAAGCGATTAATAGTACGCAAAAGATTCAAGAAAATGTAGTGTTTAATGGTAAGCTACTGGAGGTATTGCCAAAGATCGAGGACGAGCCGACGTACCGGATGGGAATAGCGTTCAGTATTGCGCAGAGATAGAGGCATTGCTATGTCCTGTACCAAATGTGTTTTGTTCTGACAAGTCAGCGCCAGAAATCGTCAGGTAGGATTACAGATCAATAAAAAAAGAAACTGTTGCCTTCATTTTCACTTTCACTTTCGCTTTCACCGCGGCAGCATAATAGAATCTCGCCATCATGAAAACTTCGAAGACACCTCAACCCAACCAACAACCGCACAATGTCTTACATGCTAGAATTCCCCCCTGGACCTCCTCTTCCGCCAGGCATCGACTCGCCGCCATACGTCGTCTTCGCCATAAATGGCACCGACATCACGTCTTCGTTCCCTCCGCGCATCCCGCTAAAGCTTGTCCTCCATTTCGCGCCCGCGCTGCAGAAATGGGTATTACCCGCTCCAGACCCTGCCTACCTCCCACCCCATGCTGTACAGCAAGATCTGCAGACACCACAAATCGGTATCGATGTCCGGGCTCCCATCGAAACAGTTGGCCTGGTCTGGGTAATCACGTGCATGCTGCAGCGCAGCGGCCGCGCGACGCGTTTTGATACACTCAGCCTGCACCCTGACCTCGACACCTCGCTGGCTATACACGACGCCTGGCTCGCGCTGGAGCTGCCGCGTGCGGGACT
This sequence comes from Boeremia lycopersici, assembly GCA_022609225.1. Lineage (NCBI taxonomy): Eukaryota > Fungi > Ascomycota > Dothideomycetes > Pleosporales > Didymellaceae > Boeremia > Boeremia lycopersici. The sequence goes on along the minus strand of JAGKPY010000011.1, from coordinate 437,592 downwards.
CGCCGCCCTACACACGCATCTTCACGTGCAGCTCATGATGAACATGTCGCCGGTAAGTTTGTGGGATATACAAATGATATGGCACATGTTCCCGCATAACTCGCAGATAGTGAGGGCGATGGGCATAAACTTCATCGAGGGGCTCGTAAACCAGGAGTACAAGTTGGAAACCTCTCTCGCGATACTGGTGTGGCTGCGATCTACGCCGGAGTTGACTGCGTTTCTGAAGTATATACAGGACGCGGTGCCCAAGTTCGCGGAGTGCGTATTTGAGGAAGTTCAGCCAGCGGAGTCGAAAGAGATGGCTGACATAGGCCGCAAGACAGTTGGCAAGGGTGCGAGCAAGGCGGCCAAAGCAGCAGTCGCTAAAGAAGAAGGCATGGTGGGCATCATCGAGCGAGGCACGACAAAGATAGTCAGTCTCCAAGAGAGGCGAGAGCGTGAGATGAGCGACTACGTGGCGATGCAGGAGCGGCTGCGAAGGACAAAGAGCGACGATAGTCTGAGGTCAGTCGATACGGCTATTTGGGACGTGCAGCAGACAGAGAAGAAAGGAAAAGAGGCATCGGTCAACGACGATATGGATGATCCCAGTAACTACTCCGGAGGATCATTCAGTGACGAGCTCACCAATTCTTTAGAAGCAATACGGCTTAAACGCGAGGCTCGTCGCTTAAAGAGAAGCTCTTCGACCCGGGGTTTGCAAGAAGAATTGGCCTCAGTGAACCTGCAGCAACAGGATGCTGAGAATGTACCCGCCGTCAGGAAGCGTGGTATGCGACGTCGCCGGTCTTCCCGCACTGTCACGACTGGCGTGGAACCCGATCTCACCATAGCCGGACTGCAGGGGAGGATTCAGGCTCTGAAGGACAAACGGACCAGGTTGGCGTCCCAGACCCAGCGAGACACGGACAGCGACGGCGACGAGCCTGAGACGCAGGCCGGTCAATAAGACTGAGGCCCCATGTATGGACCATGAATCTGAGTGTCGAAGAGCAACGATAAACAGCGATGTGGAACTTCGAGGCTGTTGGAAGGCTAATTAGCCGTCAGACTACAAAACATCACGCATAGTGTGGATAGAACGTAGTACTCTCTGTCAATGCGACAGCTTCGTACCCAGGATATCATGAAATGAAAGAATTATGCAAAACACTTACATGCAACTGCCAGAACCACCACCACTTCAGCCGCACCCAAACTTCACCACAGCGCCCTTCGGTCGGCATGTCGGCGTGCAGGCGACCGCAACAAAGGGCGACATGCCGGCGTTTCCTGGTTGATGAGAGGTTGTTGCCTGAATCATCAAAGGGCCGCCTAACCGGAGCGGCGTCCACGGAGCGCGCCATCGCGTCGACGCGTCTTCTTGGCATGAATACAAAAAGCGGGGTACTCCAACTGCCCATGGCTAGCAGCAAAGTCGCGCGTCAAGTACAGAGACCTCACGTTCTGAAGAAGCAGGGCACGGTCCTGAGATTTTTTCGAGTTCATTCGCTTCATTCATCATAACACTCACCATGGGTCTCTCACGCCACCCCCTCCTCCCGTACATATCCACCTTCTTCGGCACCATCTGTCTCGGCTTCGGTATAACCTACATGCTATACCCACGTACAGGCTATTCGCTGTACGGCTTCACATCCTCGCCCACCAACGCGCTCGACTGGGCGGTCATGGAGCGCGTCATGGTCCTGTACGGCGCCAAGGACGTCTTTATCGCGGCGGCGATCTACAGTTCGACGTGGTTTGGGACGCGCAGGAGCGCAGGGCTGATTATGTTGGCGGCGGGATTGTGTGCTGGGGTGGATGGGTACGTGGTTAAGGGGGAGGCGGGGACGAACGAGTGGAATCACTGGGGGTATGGTGGGGTAATGGGGGTTGTGGGGATGGTGATGGCGGGGGTAATGGGATGAGATGGGGTGTATTTGTGCTGATTGGTTTTGTATGGGCTCTGTATGTAGCTACTTACGCTGGACCTTGCGCTCAGCACCCAGAATTAAATTTATGAGTCGCTTTCAAATCCACTCTCGTAGAATACTTTCTGTTCGGCAAAGACGCGCAGTGCCTCGTCGACCTCTGCAAGGCTGGTCGTGCGCATGTCCATCCTCCAGTTTTGGTTCGGGCTTGGTTGGACAGGATGGCTGTCGTTGTCGGCGTCGTAAGCGTAGAGCTCCAGGCGTGGTCCAAAGAACAGCATACCATGACCTTGCCTGATCCCGCCCAGTACACCAAGGCAATCACTGAGCACGTCGCCGCGGTGATTTACGTTGTCTCGAGACCAGCGCTGAAACATAGAAAGATCATCAAGAATGATGACAAGAGATGTAAGCGTGCGGTATGTCATCACTGCAACATCCTCGCGCACCTCCGGAACAAGTTTCTTGACGACGAAGCTGGTTATGTTCTCGGGCGCAATGAAGTGCCAGGGTGCGCGGTAGGAGAAATGCGTGTTATTCGTTCTGAACGCACGTTTCTGGTGCTTTGTAGGACGGTCGTCTGGGTCAGAATCGGGCTCGCCATCCTGTTTGAGTAGAAAATTGACGCCTTTGGCGGCATATGGCCCAAGAGTCGCTGGTTCCACGAAGTAGCCTTGTGACTCAGGATAGTGACGCTGGAGTAGGGCGGGGGCAAGGTTTTTGGCGTGTAGCATATGTTCAGAAGTGTCGTCAATGGGAAGCACATAGCTTGTATGGTAGGCGTCGTACAAAGTCTGCACACGATTGTCGAGAGGCGAGAGGAGCGCCAAGTCTGGAGTGACCTGCCCGTCGAGATGCGATCCATGTGGCGTTGCGATCGTACGTTCGGCGCTGTCCATAGCTCGGGTGCCGAGTCCTCCTGCCGACACTACATCGGAGGTGTTGGCTAATGCAGAGTCGAAGGACTTGGCAACGCTCGGGCGCATGGTAGGGGTTGTGCTGGAGTAAGCTTCGTCTATACCGACGTCGAAAAGTGGGCTGCGCAGTTCCATCTGCGATGACATGATCGGACTGTTTAAAAGACTTGCTGCGGCTTGCTTGACAATATCAAACGCGGTTATGTTTGGGTAGTATTTCGAGTGGAGTGTTTGTGTGACAGCTGCTGAAGTCGATGGAAACCACAAGCCGTCCGTGCTCAGAAGCTGCAGGTGAAGGTGGTGTGTCATAATTTGCGAAGTGCTGTTGTTGCCTGGCTCTAAACCTGCGCGATAAACCAAGCACAGGAGCTGCTCATCGCTGCTCCAGATCTTGCCTCATGCCGATTAGGCGATGCTTCGCTAGCGGAGCCGGCTTCAGCATGTACTGGCAGTAGAACGGAAACTCTTGCGAGTTCAGTCCTGCATAGGTGTGTCTGCGTCTACCTCGACCGCCGCCGGTTGGATCTCACCCTCAGCCGTGTCGTCACCCTCGCCCTTCTTAGCCTGCGCCTTGGCCTTCTTCTTGACCTTCTTCTCTCTGTTGCGCCTGGTCCTCTTCTCACGCTCAGCGGCCTCCTTCTCCGCAGCAAGCTTGATCCGTTCTTCTTGCTTGTCCTTGCCGGCCTGCTTCTTCTTCCTCAGCGCGATTCGCGCCTTCTTGCCCTTCCGTGTCCGCTTGCGGTCATTTTCCTCGACCGTAGCCAGCATGGGTGGATGCCCTACAAGGACCGCCTTCTTTATGCCGTCCTTTGTAATTGTGCGCACCTTCCACGGCACAGCACAGGCCGGCCACGGCAGCCTCGACAATTCCATCACAGTGCGCCCGTCGATCGCAGAGGCCTGCAGCGCAAGCTCTTCGTCGCTTGTCGGCTCATCGGCAAAGTAGTAGCTCTTTGGCTTCTTTAGCAAGAATCCTGAGCCATCTCCCTTGTCCAGGCCGGGCGAAGTAAGCCTGACCTTTACGGTCGCAGGTGCAGCGTTGGCCGGTGCAGCAAACAGGCGCAGCTCCGTCTCGTCCTCGTCGCTCTGCACTGCATCCAAGGCGTCGCTGTGTTGCTCGGTCGTCGTAAATGCATACTGGGCGGACATGCGCTGGCGCAAAAGTTCTTCGATGTCTCGGTCTGGCGTCGATCGCGGCGACTGTTCTGGCGATCGAAGCTCGTCGCGACGCACCCTTGCCCTCACATTAGCGGCGTGCAATATCGCCAGGGAGGGTAGCTACTACCGTTTCGCGCTGGGCAGGTCGAACATGGAAGACATGGCTGCAGGCGGCGGCGTCTGCGTCGTCTGAGTCGTGGACAGAGTCTGGGTGGTGTTCTGTGAGCGCTGCGCTCGCCTGGACGATTGAACGTGCGATGCATGGGCCATTGTCAGAATCGTTAGCGCCACGGCTGCAGCCGCGGAGTGCCAGCAAGCCAGGGTTGCTGGCGCTGGCATGCTAGGCATGCGCCGACAAGCGAGGTCCGATAGGGGGACCCATCTTGGAAGATTGCAAGACTGCGCACGCCGCGGTTGGGTCTCCAAATTACCGCGGCTCTCTGTGCTCGCTGCTTGCCAGGAAGGAGCCACGGACCCTGATCAAGTGAGGTCGGAGGCGACACATGGTCGCCCTGCTGCCGGGCTCTGGCGTCAATTTAGAATCGAACTGGGCCGCGGTCTAGCCAGAAGCAGCTGCAGCCTGGCTGCCTCTTAGCAAGAACGTGGCCTAGCGTATCACGGCGCATACAACGGCTGTCGGCCGAAATCTGTCGAGACCATCGTCGATGCCGAAGGATCGCATTCTGACTGGCCTCCACAGGGCACCCACAACAACAGGATCTTGAGTGCTAAGCGACAGCATGGCTTATCCAGGAAGGGATCGTGCGCCGCCGCGGCTCCAAAAGAGCCAGACGCGTCACACCTACACAGTACAAGTGCGAGGTGCTACCAGTCGAGCTGTTCCCCATCGTTCCGGTTCATTGCTCCGCGGATGCCAGGTACACACACCGCACAATTGCGGGCAGCGTGCTGAGATTCTGTTCTGTTCCTTGTTTCCCCGCCCCACGCCCGACTGTTTTTCCCCGGCGTGCGAGGTGCAGATAATGGTAGGGTGACGACCGTCGACCCGAGCAGCATGCCAGTCCTGTCATGGCCCGAGGCGGCCAGAGAGCGCGATCTCCAAAAGTGCGTTGAATGCTAATAGCGCGGGCCGGCGCGCTGTCACTGTCAAGCTGTGAATGCTAACGAGGGGCGCTTTTCACAGATACTACCGCCCATGGCTCGACGCGCAGAGCCTTGTAAACAGCTCCGTCGGCATAGGAGAAAAAGGCCTTAACAAGGCCGGCTATCGCCCGGAAGCCTCACGCGACAAGAGCTTGACTGCCTTTGCCCAGCTCGCCGCATTTCGTCTCGACGTGCGCCGTTGCATGGTGTCGCTGATCGACTCGAACCGCCAGTACATCCTCGCCGAAGCGACCAAGACGGTCTCGCTGTTCGACACCCAGGCCGAGCGCCCCGAGGACGAGGTCTGGCTGGGCAATGCCGTGCTCAACAAGACCGATGCTGTGTGCTACCACACCTTCTCGTCGACGTATACGGCCAAGGAGCAGGATGGCGACAGCTTCACTGCCGAGTGCATGGTTATCCCGGACTGCCGTTTGGACCCTCGATTCGCCAACAGGGACTATGTGAAGAACGAACCTGGCGTGCGTTTCTACGCAGGCGTGCCTATCATCACCAAGGCAGGCCACCGCATTGGTGGTACGTGACATGACAGCCAGAAACTCTGCCAGGCTGACAACAGCATAGTCTACGCCGTCTCTGACGAGCGACCCCGCGAAGGTCTCAGCGCCGCCGATATGCGCTTTATGCAGGACGTAGCTGCCGCCGTCATGGAGCACCTCGAGCTTGCCAAGGACAGTGACGACCGAGTCAAGGGCGAGCGTATGGTACGTGGTCTGCAGCAGTTCATCGAACGCTCCTCAGTCGCCGACATGCGAGACGAAGCTGGTCCCAGGATGTCGACTATGGAACGCCAAACAGAGAACGCGCGTCTCCAGACTCTTGAAGAAGACGATGCTGCAGGCACCGGCACTGTAACGCCCTCAACTGCGACCAAACATGCTCAGCGCAAGGCACATGCCGAGTCAGATACTGCTCGTATTTTCCATAGGGCAGCACGCATCATGCGTCAGTCAACTATGGCAGATGGAGTCGTCTTCTTTGACACATCAGCAGCCGGCATCAAGGGCGGTCTCTACGACGATCCAATGGCAAGTAGCGACGAAAGTGTTACCAACTACACGACCGATTTCGATACCGCCGACTCGACCGCAACATCCAGACGCCGCAGGAGACAGAAAGCTGCGTTCGACACAGAAGCCTCAGAAGCCAGAAACAATCCCTCTGAGGCTGATAGCAAGGTCTGTCCTGTAGCCGGCCTCTCATTGCGCCAAGGCTTCGCAACCATATCCCAAAAGGACTTTGTTTTCAACGAAGCAGCCATGGAACGCTACATCCATCGCTATCCCTATGGCAAATTCTTCAACTATAACGAAGATGGTGCTGGGATCAATTCGAGCGACGAGAAATCCGAACGCTCTGAGACAGATCAGTCAGATCGTACGACAACCTCACCTAATGGACCCACCAGGAGGAGGAAACGAAGAGAAAGATTTATCCCTACGGAGTTTCTAAAAGTCCTGCCCAATGTGCGAACACTCATCTTCTTGCCTTTATGGGATCCCTCAACTGAGCGCTGGGTTGCTGGAGGTTTCATCTGGACAACGCAAGCTGGGAGGCTGATGAGCCCTGAGAACGAGCTTCCCTATCTTCAGGCCTTTGGCAACAGCATCACAAGCGAAGTGGCACGCCTTAGCGCGCAGAAGGCAGATCGGGCCAAGACAACGTTCATTGCTTCCATTTCCCATGAACTTCGTTCCCCCCTTCACGGTATTCTCGGCTCAGTGGAATTCCTTCGTGATACCGTGGCATCGGCGTACCAAGAGTCATTGGTAACTTCCATCGAGACTTGCGGAAAGACGTTACTGGATACCATCGACCACGTTCTGGACCATGCAAAGATTAATCGGCTGCGTAACACAGCTGCACGAAGAAGACAACGAGGCTCCGAAGGTCGGACGAAGAGGTTGCCATCTGACAATTCTATACTTGGCGTCACGGCCGACTTTGACCTAGCTCAGCTGGTCGAAGAAGTTTGCGATACGGTTTGCGCCGGCCACACCTTCCGTCAAACACACCGGATCAATGGGGTTGCTGCAGACATCGACACCAAAAAGACTGGCGTAAGCGGGATCACGAGCGAAGCGATCCCTACTGCGAACGACGGAAAACTGGTGGTCGGCAAAGATAACGGAGCAGTCATCGTCTCGCTGATTGTTGCGCCGTACGTCAACTGGGCCGTTCGCTCCCAACCTGGCGCACTTCGCAGGATTGTCATGAATCTACTTGGGAACGCTTTGAAGTACACTGACTCAGGTTTCGTTGCATTGAAACTGATGCAATCTGGAAGTACGTCAGAACACATCGATTTGTTATTGACTGTTGAAGATTCTGGTCGAGGCATGTCCTTCGATTTCCAGAATACCAAACTCTTCTCGCCCTTCAGTCAAGAAGATCCGTTCGCATCCGGTACCGGGTTAGGTCTCAGTATTGTCAAGCAAATCGTGGAATCTCTCAAGGGCGAGATTGCTGTCAAGAGTACGGCTAAGGTTGGCACTCAGATTCAGGTCACTTTGCAACTACCCGTTGGCCAAAGCGACACTACCAAGTACACATCCAGCCTTGTGAACACCCCAGAGGCGCTCAAAGGAGCTTATGTGAGTATTCTGTGCGAGTGTGACTCGATAGGAGGTCAACGCGGTATGAAGGTCAAGGAGTCGATGCAGAATGCTTGTCAAGGTTTCAACATGAACATTCTGGACATCTACGACCCAAGCCTTTCGAATAAGCGTGTGGAATTTCTTTTAACGGACACGCCATCTCTTGATCGACTGTTACAGGAGTCAAGCCCCAACTGGGTCAATGATACCCCCCTCACCGTGGTGTGCGTCTGCACAGACACAGCCGAGAAGACAGCTCTGGAACGGCGGCTAGGCAGGCAGATCGATGCTCTAGGTTGGACAGCAGAGGTTCTTACCCAACCGTAGGTTCTGCTTTGGCTGTGTGTCACGATTCTCATGATTAACAAAACGCAGGTGTGGACCCCGCAAACTTGCGCGCACCCTTTTGCAGTGCCAAAAGCGCGCACACAAGGCTAATCTCGATCGCCAATTAACGCGTTCCATGACTGCTCTTGGACTACACGACCATCATACTCTAGCTCCTCCTGGCGCCCTGAACGAGGACCACCGAAGCCTGAGCGACAGCATCACGGTCCAGTCGCCCCATGAAGACTCTTCAGTCAACATATTTGGGTCACCCTCGCCTCCTCCCGTTCTTCCTTTCTCCTCAATGATCACACCACCTCAAACCGCTACACCATCCTCGCCCGGCCCAGGAGAAGCAAATGAGTACTTCAACCCCCGCGTTCTGCTTGTCGACGACAACGCAATCAACCTCAAGCTCCTCGTCGTATTCGCCAAGCGGCAGAAGCTGCGCTACTGCGAAGCCGTCAACGGACTCGAGGCATTTGAGTCGTTCAAGTCCGAGGCTACCTCCACTACGCCGCCCACACGGCCCTTTGACTTCATCCTTATGGACATCAGCATGCCCATAATGGACGGCCTCTCGAGTACCCGCAACATCCGCAAGTTCGAGAAGGAATACAATCTGCCGCGGAGCCACATCGTGGCCTTGACTGGGTTGGCAAGCGCGCAGGATCAGCAGGACGCCCAGGACGCGGGTGTCGATATGTACCTCGTCAAGCCCGTCAAGTTCGCTGATATCAAGAGAGTTTTCGGCACCAAGTGAGTGTTGTCGAGCATTTATGTGTCTCGCAAGGATACGCGGAGTTTGTGGCTTGAGGAAGGCTGCCGGGTAAGGAGGGCGGTTTATCGGTTTTCTGGTTAGCATATTCTTCGGCGTCTCACATTGCATGGTCATGAGCATACGCATTGGAGTTGGTGAATCTTGCATTGTAGCACTGGGTTTGGGTGTCTAGGTTGGCAGAGGAGCGGGAGATGCTGGAGCGCGGTCGCACAATACCATCTTTTGATTTCAAGGCCCAAGCCGCGTTTGTTTTGCAATAATTGGTGCTGATCGCCTTTTGGCTTACTTGGCTGGTATGGCAATAGCTGACGGGTGCTTTTGACCACCAGTGGTCTTGGATGTGCATGGTGTTGTCTTTGGCGAAGGCAATGCGCGTAGGTTGACGTCCTCTCGTGCCTTCCTTCGATCTCCCACCTCACCAGCTGCGTGATCTCCACATGCATACCCTGGCTCCTCCAACTGAACCTCCTCAGCTCCGACGTGAACCTCGCAGGCTAGAGCTCGGGCTCCAGCAAACCTGTGTGCTGGAGGTCGCCAAGTACAAGCTGCTTACCCTCCGCAGTCACTGTGCGAAGTTGGCAGGAAAGTAATATACCTAGTGCTTGCGACCAATCATCGCGGGAGTGCCAGCTTGGCTGCATGGTCGCGCATGGAGGCCTTGAATCCTAGACAATCGCAACCCGTTGCTTGCTCTCCGCGACTCTGCCACCACTTTACTTACCCAGCCATGCAAAAGAACAATACGACACAATACGACCTATTCGCTACCGCAGGCTTGCAGGATCTCGTTCTGTTGCCAGACTCTGATGCCTATCAGGATCGTCAAGCGTCTTATTGGGCAGCTAACGTGCCCATGCAACCTGCCTGCATCATTCAGCCTTGTACAACAGACGAAGTGTCCCGCACTATCAAATCGCTCGCCAAAACCGACTATTCTGTTGCTCTGTGCAGTGGTGGGCACACTCAGTGGGCAGGTTCCAACGATGTCAACAACGGTGTCACCATCGATTTAGGACGAATGACGGCCGTGATTTACGATGATACGTCCAAGTTGGCCTCAATCCAACCCGGAGTGCGATGGATAGGTGTGTATGAAGAGCTTTTGAAGCACCAAGTCTGTGTCACTGGCGGTCGAGAAGGCAATGTGGGTGTTGGAGGATTCCTTACTGGTGGTGGGATATCGTGGTATGCTGGTCTGGTAGGTCTGGGCTGCGACAATGTTGCCAACTTCGAAGTCGTTCTTGCCACTTGAGAGGTTGTCAACGCAAATGCCAGCTCACATCCGGATCTTTGGATTGCTTTGAAGGGCGGCTCGGGAAACTTCGGTATCGTAACTCGTTTTGACATGTACACGTTCCCAGCTCATGACCTTTTGTATGGAATCCGAGCTGTCGACAGGATTCGTGGAGATGAATGTGCACAATTTGCCGTCGCCTTCACAAACGAAAACTACAAACACCCGCACACAGCTTTTCTACTCAACTACGGCTTCAATTGTACCATGGCACCGGAACCTATCATCACAAATGTCGTTGTGGATACCAAGGGCATCAGTCATTCCTCTGTATTCGAGGGAATCTTGGGGATAGAAGCTATCCTGGTGGATGTGAAGAAGAAAAACATGACGGAAATCGCTGCTGCTTCTAACTCCCCTCATCAAAAACAGTATGTTAACTGCACGATTTGACCCTGGTCTTGAGCTAATCCACGCAGCCAAGTCTGGTTCACTCTCACATTTAAGAACGATGTTAGAATCATCAAGCATGCCAGCAAGATGCACGACGATCTTGTGGAAGATCTTAAGAGCGTTATGTCGCCCACCGCGTTTACAACGCAGTGCATCTTCCAGCCCTGGCCATCTCTCTACTCCGAACGCTCCGTACAGCGCGGAGGTAACGTTCTGAGGCTGGACCAGACCAAAGAAAACGCGCTGTTGTGGCTGGCTGTTGGCTCGACGGACACGGCGGAGGAATCTGCAATCATGCGAGAGAAACTGACAGTTTTCTCAGCCACTCTGAAAGATTTTGCCAGGTCAAACGATCTCAATGTGGGCTGGCAGTATCTCAACTATGCTGATGGGACGCAGAATCCGCTTGCGAGTTATGGGCAAAGCAAGGTTGACTTTATGCGCAAGGTCGCAGCGAAGTATGACCCGGAGGGCGTGTTCCAGAGGAAGGTTGTCTCAGGTTGGAAGATCTGTGATATTGATGCCTAGTTATGCGTCATGGTTAGCACTGTTGTAGACCAACACAAAGCTAAAGGCCTATAAGCGCAGAGGGGAGATAGATATCGATACAGGCAGTACGTCAATGTCCTTGCAATAAGTACTAAAGAATGACGACATATGGCGCCGAGCCTACACAAACTGCCAACCATGATGTTATACATGGTCTTCAATAGTCAGACCTCGAAAGGTTTATAGAGGCAGGCGCAGCCGACCCTCAGTATCAACCTCTCGGTTACTAATACCAAAAGGGCGAAGTGAAGGACGGGCGAACGGACGAAGCACGATCAAACAAATACGATACACACAAATCCTTTCTATCGCACCCAGACGCCAGAGTTTTCACATCGCGTAGCTCTGCCACGTGGGCGCACTAGCATATATTAACGCGTTAAGTCTTCGTCGACAGCTTCACCATCTTTTCCACTACATACTCTTCACCACTGCACCTCACGATCTGTAAGTACGCTCTTCTCAACCATTCCCCCCGACTAACCCGCTGAACAGAGCCCACTCAGCGGCTGCTACAGCACAACACACCACGACAGGCCTTTCACTCTCATGCCTTCCTCACTTCGCAGACCTTGCGCAGCAGGGAACTACCCCGCCATCAGTGGTCTCTCTTTTCAGAGAACCCAATGTGGAAGATGCCAGCAGATATCGAGCTTGTGCTTCGGCATAAGTCTCTGACAGGCCGTCAGGTCCTTGGCAATAGTGCTGGCAAGCACTCTCAAATAACGATCGAACACTCCTACCCCCTCTCCGATATCGTCAACACAGATCAGACTGTTTGGGTCATCCCGCAGCTACAGATAGATCTTTAACACGCGCCATCATAGAACGTTCCTTCAGTTACTGAACACGTGTCTATATAACAGGTCCAGCGGCAGTCGGTTGGGCAGCAACGCTCACACCCATTGCGCGCTACATCAGATTCGTCTGAACGTCGAGAGTGACCCGCGAATCCACAGCGACAAGCGTTCACTCGAGACACAAAAATCTCAGCTAGCGACGGGCTGGCCAGCTCCGAGTATCTTCGTGAGAACCCAGCCCCAAGCGCTGATTATCGACAGCCATAGCTACCAGACTGTGCCGCTGTCGATAGTTCCTGTTCACAGAAGCGCTTAGGGTAGGGCCTTTGGCTGTGTGAGCAGGATCAGTCTGACCTGAGGAGTTGTGGAGCGCCTGAAAAGCAAACCCTCCCTCCAGGAGATGACTTAATATTAATAATAACAACAACATCCGACTCCAGCAGTTCTGCAGACGACTCCCGTCGATCGGAGCGTTTTGGGAACCTGGACGGCGATGAAACAAGCGGCCTGTCCGCCATCAGGAGCTGTCAGCGTCCGAAGGACTTGACTGCGTCCGTGGTTGGAAGGTACTAACTTGCATCAACTGAGCAGTTACACTGTGTCAGAATGGCCTGAGAAGCGAGGGGTAGCAACCTCGTGGAGGTCCCCCTGGGACGAGCTCGCATCTTATCGCGATCCGGGGGTACGGACAGCCTGATGGTGTCCGCTAAGACGAGCTCAGTAGATAGTCACATTGCAATACAATCATTATCTTTCCTTCATGTTCACATCGTTGTTCCGCGTTTGCAATATTTCTGAAAAAGCGTGATTAAGTATTACTGGTATGAGAGCAGCCCGAGAGAACAAGACGAAGTTGAGATCATTAAGTGCGTACTTTGTATAGCCGCTATGCAAAAGGAGCCGTGCATTGCCTTGCATTCCCTAATCCGTGACCCGTAGGAAGTGAAACAACATTAAAGACGTAATAGAAGAGGGTCGTTCCATCGACTCTTCGCACTCAAAAACGCCATCCAAGTCCCGTATTCATACAGTCATACCATCCCACGCATAGTCGTTACTCGTACAACCCTTCACTATGAGAACCGCCACGTCTCAGCACTGTGCACCTGTCCCGGCGCAGGCGGCACTGCAGGCGGCGAGGGAAGTACCGACTTTGCAGCCACGACGCTCGCCTTCCCATCATCGCTAATCGGGCTGGGTATTGGCCGCTGGGGCTCTGCCGGTGGCGGTAGCGGCGGCGTGTGTTTCTGGAACGGGCCCGGTGCGTTGGGCATGCCGTAGCTCGTGCTCGAGCGCGGCAGAGGTGGATACTGTGACGGCTGGGACGGTGTCGTTGCGGACGGTGTGGCTGCGGGGCCAGATGATGTGGCGAGCTGCTTGAGCATCTGCTCCCACTTGGGTGCGCCTGTTGCTGAGGTCGAGGCTTGAGTCAGGCCTCGTTGAAAAGCATCGGGCGACTGGAACTGTGCCGCTGGCCGAGAAGCTATCGAGTTCGGTGATGGGCTTGGGTAGTAGCCATGCGAGCCTGTCGATCCTGTGCGCATGGATTGGGCCGGCGTTGCACCACTGACTAATTGCGGGGGGTTGGGGACCCACTCAGGTGTGATTCCACCACCTGGACTGTAAGGAGATATGTAAGTCTTTTGCCTCCTGAGGTACGCATTCTTCAAGTACGGGTATTTCAAAACGTAGGCAAGATATTCAGTGGGGGTTTGGGCAGCATAAACAACGGAGGAGTGGGGTGTGACGGCGTACATTGGAGGTTTGGGAGTCCCAGTTGGGGTGCTCAGCATGTTTGAGTTCGGTGTATGCCCGTGTGAGGGGGGTGCTTGACCGTGCTGCGCAGGAGAGCCATATGGCGCGGTGTTTGAGCCAGGATAAGGCAATTGGCGCGGCGGACCTGGTGCGCTGCCCTGAGAGTACGGGTACGGAGGCAGTGCCTGATGAGACTGGTTCGTGTGAGCATATTTGTCGATACCGTCGAGAAGCGGCCCAGCTGATGCAGCCTGCGTCACGTAGCCTTGAGCAGAGTAGTTGTGCGTCGGCGGCGCATATGGTTGATACTGTTGCTGCTGCTGCTGCTGCGACAGAGGCCGAGGTGGAGGGTATCCGTATTGAGGGGTAGCCCTGTAGTCGTAGGTGACATTTGGTTGGTGTGCCACAGGAGAATTGGGGTTCTGCCGGGTGTCTGGATTGTACATTGGCGTCTTCCAAGAAGTCATCAGAGTATCCTTCGGCTTGTATGTGTATGGCTTTCCACCTGCAGGTGCGATCTGTTGTGGCATCATCGTCCGCTGTGCCATGCCAGGAGGTGCTGGCTTGAGTGGGTATGATACTGGGTACGACTGTCGCTGGAACGTTGGCATTGGAAGAGGCGGAAGTTTGACAGTATCCAGGAAGTTGCTCTTGGGGTTGTTCTTCGGCCTCGCAGGATCCTCAGTATACTGTGGTTTAGCCTCCGTAGAGCGTTTTCCAAGATAATACCACAGTCTGTTCTCTTTGCTGAAATCGACCTTGGCAATTCTCCGTGTGACTTCAGGCGCTGTGTTCCATTCAGCCCATTTCTGTTCTGAGTTAGGATCATGGAACGGATCACCCATCTCGGGAACGCCATCTGTGCGATTAGTGATGTCGAGTGATGCATCGTTCTCTTTGAGGTGCTCCGGCAATGGCTGCGCGTTGGCGGATGGCTTGGGTCGCTGCGACTCGTCTGGGTGCAGCTTGAGAATGTACTTCCATTCGACCTCCACTCGATCGCCATCCGGAAGAACATCCATAAGTGCAGCCTGTTCACCAGGTCTGTTCTCAACGACCTGTGCACCGTAGATTTGATACATCTCTCCACCAACATACTGGAATTGGATGACGTCCTTTGGTTTTAGTGTCTTTCCGTAATTGAGAACGAACTTGTTCTTCTCCAACGCATCGACATCGACAGTCTTATTGTTCCTCTTCTTCGGTCGGTGGAAGCGGCAGCGGAAGTCGTAGCCATCGTAAAAATACTCCGTACCCTCAGCATCGAATGTCTGCATGGTACCAAGGTCGACTTGTACACCAGCAGCCACCGCGCACGTGGCGTGGAAGGCCCTGGTACACTTCTTCTGGGAGCACTGGAAGACCGCACCGCGCTTGGAGCGACAGTAGTTGCACTTGAGCTCCAGACGATCCTTGCCAATGTTGGCAACATTGCAAACGGTCTCATTCTGGATGTATGTCTCCGGCGTGTAATCAGCGCAGATGCGATGAGCCTTCATGCCGTTGTCGGTCGGCAGCAGGTCGTCGAAGTCGACGTCGTTGGGACACAAGATACACGGCATGCCGCGGCCAGGAATCTTGAGACGGATACGTATCTTCCTGAGCTTCTTTGGCCTCGCAGCTTCTTGCGGTTCGTCCTTCCCGCGCTTCCGTTTTGCGGCTGGCTTTCTGCCGGGCTTCTTCTTCGTCTTCCCTGTAACACTCGCTGGAGGACTTGGGAGTCGATCGGCGCCATCTTCGTCGTCTTCGTCGTCGTCAGTCTCTTCGTAGTACTCGGGTGTAGGCTCGCCGCGTAGTTTGCGTTCGATTTCGTTTACATCGACCCACACGCTATCGGGCTCACAGTCACACTTCTTGGCAATCCTTCCATAGCTCAACCAGCTTTCAGTCGCAAAATTGACTGACTCCGCACAGTTGTAGCCGATGTTGTACCCAGAATGGTAGCCGTAAGGGTATGTGATAACGAACTCGCCTTCGTAGTGGACCAGCCTGTTGACCTTAATGTTGAAGTCCTTCTCCAGTCGCTGCGGAGAGATGAGGTAGGTCTTATGTCGCAGGAATTGAGAGCAGTTCTTCGCATCGTTGGGCCATATGCTCTTCATCGCAGCCTCAAAACGACGTGCATCCTCCTGTGAGATGCTGTACCACTGTTTGGGCGCGCCGAAGTGGATGTAGTTAATGCTGTAGAGATCAACATCTTCCAGATGCCAGGCGAACGAGGCCTTCCACATGCCAAGGTACAGGTAGGCGGTGTTCACGCCAGGTACTTTCGTCCCAAGTACGTCGAGCAGATTGGGAAGCTTCGCTACATTCCAGGACGTTGTTCGATCATCGAAGAGCGAGCCAGGCATGTCTGCACCATACATTGGCTGTCCACTCCAGATGGTCTTCCAGTAGGCTTCTTCGAGCTCCTTGCATCGCTCAGGAGTGAACTCCTCGAGGCCCTCCAGATGGTAGTCGAACTCCCCAAAAGCGGCTTCATCAACGTAGTCATTGACAACGCCTCTGTTGTTGAGTCGCCGAGAAGACACCGACTTCTTCTCATTCTGAGCCCGGGGTTGACGACCACGAGGTCTGGTTGGCGTATCTTCCTTCTTCACCCTGCCACCACGCCTAGTTGGCTTGTGATCTTCGGCGCCTGGCGAGGTAGGCGTGGGGGGCACATCAAGAGTTTCAGCCTCGTCATCTTCCTCGTCCTCTTCTGGCTCCTTCTTGATGCTACGTCGTCCACGAGCGGGCCGACCAGGCTTACGCTTCGGGACAGGGGTGCCATCGTCGATCTTCGCGGCTCGTGTGGATCGTGTGCGCGTTGGGGCCTCTGCTTTTCGGCCCGCACGTGTCTCGCCTCGCTTGGCTGGGGGCTGGTGGTGCGGCTCGTCTGTTACTGCCCGCCATTCCGGTAGGTTGTACGATCGCTGCTTCTCGACGTTTGCTCCGGTGTAGACACCATGCTGGCCTGTGAACTCTTGTGTGATTGGATTCTTGACTCGGATCGACTTGACGGCTTCCTGTAGGTCTGGTAAAGAGCCACGCCTAATACTGAATTAGCTACCATTTCGCAAGCTTCTTGATCGAGCTGGACAGTACCATTCTGTCGGTGGAATGACCTTCACAATGCCAGACTTCATTCCAAACTTGTCCACCTTGTCGATAAACCGTTTGAAGTTATGAAACTGCTCCATTGTCTGCGCAAACAGTATCGTCAGTCTATGTTTTCTTCAATGCGCTTCACGTGCGCATATTGCATATTGCATGCTGTGTAGCGCTGCAGGACTCGTGCGAATCTGCAACATACCGGCTTGAATACGGGTATCTTCCCCCCCTCCCAGTAGTGGTCCGGCTCAATATCTTCGCCATCGTCACTGTCAATTTCAGACAGCTCCGACGACATCCTCTCTCGTCTCTTCGGGTCGTTGTCTTCGCTCGTGGGCGGCGTCAGGGCGGCTTTCGGCACGGCGTGGTCATTCTGGACGGCAGGCGGCGTCTCGACAGACTGCACGACGTCTGCTGGAGCGTCCATAGTCGAGGTGCAGGCGCCGAGGCGTGCGATGCGTGGCAAGGCAGGTGCGGAGCAACCTGAGGCTAGTTCGAGCGAGGCGCGGGTGCCGCGAAGATCGCAAGCTTGCCACCTCGGTCGAGGGTCGCTATATCGAGACCGCAATAATTTTCTAGGCAGCGCATGGACCCAAGTGATCAGGCGCGCGGGATTTAATACGGTTCGCTGGGTGTGGAGGTGCGGGGGAACGTTGTTATCGTTCCTGAGGTGCGAGGGCAGGAACGAGGAGGTTGCAGAGTCCTGTTCGGCTAGTGCCACGCTATGCAATCGTTCGATGATCGGACCATGCACCTCTGAAAACAGCAACAACAGATCATAGAGAATCGAGCTTCTCACTGTAATTTTGATGACTCTAAAGGAATTGACATGCAAATTTAACGTGAAATCGACAGTCCTCAGAGCAGGCAACAGACATACTTGGCTGTGAAGCACACAAAAACGCGCTTGCCACACGCTTGGCATGCACGTCATGCGCAACACCAGATCTGTTATCAGATCGTCCATCAATCCAAATCATCCACCTGTCTGCGTAGAGTAGCCCACGCTCAAGTCCAGGATCTTCTTACCATAAATTCACATCTGTAGTACTCCGTCATCCTAACACAGCACAGAAACGCTACAAGAGCGTAGCAGAGCAGCGATCGTGCCTACACAATGCCAACATCTAGACGCATGAAACAAAACTGTCAAAGTGGAGATAAGCTTTTCTGATCGGCCTGTGGAGCGCGTGCAGCAACGGCAAGCTCCCGCTAGCTCGTCGTGCCTGCATCACTCCGCGACACTCCCGGCAGAACAAGGCCCAGTCTCGGCTCCTCATCAATACGTGCACGCACCGACATGCACCGTCCGGTCCAGTACATCTGACTGGTCGTGCTTTGGGACTGTCATGTTCAGCGTGCGCAGATTGAGCCATCGCAGGTGGCTGGTTAAGCAGCAGGCAGATGCAGCGGCGGCCACACACTGACGGACTGCGAGCTCAGGAGTGGACGCGGAGCTTGCGCGAGTGATGCATCATGGACGAGGATACTGCTGCATAGATTTCTGATGGTCAAAAAAGCCAGGGCGGGTATTTGCGACGATCTCCGCGACAGGTTGGAGAAGATGCAGCTGCGGCCTATACAGAGTTCACAATGCAATCTGGCAGTATTCAAGGCAAGATCAAAATTTGCGCTGGATTTTCATCGCATTTTTCGACGAAATGACAGAAAACCAGAGCGGTTTAAGTGTCGTGGGCGTTGTCCTTGACCACTGTGCGTGCCGCTTGTTACGATGTTTTCCACCTCCGCCTCAACACGGAGCACAGCTCCACTCGGCACTTCGCCTCACTGATGACGCGCAGCACATCCCCCAACAATTCCCCCAGATCGACATGTGCAATCTTTCAAACGGCCTTAATCTTACCCCCTGGCCCAAGGCAATGATTCGCGTATTGTTTGTCGGGAATGTCTCGACCTGGAGAGCACTTGCAATGTCCGCTCTTCAACTACGTCGGTGCAGTGCAGTAGCAGACCATGATCAAATCAGTGCGAGACATTTTCAGGATACGGTGATCGTTTGGTTCAGAAAGCAAATGCTCACAAAGTCGACCTCACACAGCTGTTCAAGTAGAAAATGTGACAAATCCATGTTCATTGCCGCCCAGTCGTTAGAGTACAATGGCCGTTATTTTAAAGGCCGGCGCTCCGATGCTATGCAGTAAACAAATTTGGTTGTACAAATGCCGTGAAGCTGTTCTGTTTTATCGTTCCGCCCAAATGCTCAGATGGGTGGAGATAGGAAGGCCAAATCGAAAGACGAAAGCTTTCCACAGCTCATTAAACCCAAGGTGACAGGGGAGAGAAGAATTCGAAGTCGATTTACGCGGTCGACTCACTGCGGGGAGCGCCACGGAAGCCGCCTCGACCGCCCCTGAAATCACCGCCACGTCCACGTCCCCGACCACGGTACTCGCCTCCGCCGCGGGGACCGCCACGGCCGCGGCCGCGATATCCTCCTCGTCCTTCACCCTGGTGTTGTCCTCCGCGTCCGCGCCCTCCGCGGTTGTGCTGGACCTCAGAAAAGCCGTCGTTGGCAGGAGGCTGAGCTGCAACAGGCTCGGGTGTGTCGTCGGCCCAGCTCTGGGTGCTGGTGACTGGAGCAGTCTGGTGAGGGGTCTCAGTCTCCGCAGGATCGCGAGGAATGATCTCGAAGGGCTCGCTAAGAGGCTCGTCCTGACCATCGGTCTGCTTATCCCACTGTGCCGTCGCAGCAGCATTCGCAGCCTCAGGCTCAATGCTTGCTGCCGCTGGTACGGCGCTCTGCTCAGCCTCCGCTCCACCAACGGTAGCCGCTCCAGCATCAAGCTCAGTCAGACCTGCGTGAGTGAGAGTAGGGTCAGAGACTGCCTCTGTCGCCTCTCCCTCGGGAGCTGTGGGTTGGGCCTGCGCCACATCGTCCACCCAGGCCTCCTCGGCAGCGAAAGGAGCTTCCGCAAGCGCAGCTTGCTTGACTTGCGAGTCTGTCGATCAGTTAGCCCTGGGTTGTACTCTGCCAAGAAATGTGTAACGCACAAGTTGTGCTCAGCAGCACACCCTCGGTCGAAGGAACGCCATCCTCAGCACCTTCGATGAGCTTCTCAGCCGCAGATACAGCAACAGCGTCGCCTCCGTAGACCTGCAGCAGAGCACCTTCAAACGCCTTGGTGAGCTCAGAGTCATCGTCCTCCAATTGGCGACGAGCAGCAGCCGCCCTCAGAAAGCGAGACAGTGTGAGGATCTTCTCGCGGAAGAGCTTCTTCTGCTCAATTGCTGCCTCGGCCTTGATTGTTTCCCTCAATGCCTCAAGCTCGCCGGAATGCGACTTTTGCAGCAGCTCCTTCTCGCGAGCATGCTTCTCTTGGAATTCCTGGTCAAACTTCTTGTACTGTGTAACCTGCTCCTCCAGCTGCGCAAGCTCAGCCTGGAGCTTGGGCTTCCTCAGAGCCTGAGCCTTCTGGTCGGCGTTGATCTTGCGGGAAGAGGCGAGCTCGTCGAGGGATACACCGGGGTGCTCTGCAATGATGGAGTCGACCTTCTGGGTAGCATTCTGCACGTGCGTGTTAGCTGTGTCTCAGTACTAGGCTGAGGCGGGGGGTTAGACTTACAAGCTTCTTGTTGATGTTGCGGATGTTCCTGTACGCGTTTCACGTTAGCACCTGAGCTCTTTTCGCATGTAGCCTTGCCTGGGGAGCTGGGCAGCGACTCACTTCTGGAGCTCCTTGATGTAGGCGTTCTCGCTGTCGCCATTGGCGTTACCAAGAGGATCAGAGCCGCCAGCACCAGCCTCAGAAGCTGTCTTCTCGGTCGCAGCAGGGACTGCGGTGGCAGAACTCTCCTGCTTGGCCTTCTTCTTGCGGGCGCTCTTGGACTCGCCTGTGACGAGGTTCTGGAGCTTCGAAACTACTTCAGAAGCCATCTCGGGTGGTTTGTGTTTGTTTGGGGATAGTCTGAATGAATCTGCGCGTCGGTCACGAAGTATGAAAAGGTCAAGTGTTGGTGGGGCTGTTGTAGCTGAACGAGTTGGCTGTTCAAGTGCTCGGACTGTGCTCACGCAGGGCTACGTAAATGCCCGCTAAAACAATTAGCGCCGAAGCTGGGACCAAGGGGGACGATCGTGGAAACCACTCGAATCCTGCGGTCCATTACAAGTCACAGGCGTCAACGAAGACATAATCTATCTTGTGAAATATATTCGAAGTATGGTGTTGCCGATTTGTATGAACATGATGAAAGACTCCTTCCTTTATTGATTTACTTTTCTCTCCCAACCTCGGCTGCAATCGTCTGCACAATGGTATATCCCAATCCCGCGTAACAATCATTATACCTCCTCAGCATGCAATTCTTCTTATGTTCTAACGGATTCAGCCACTCCCATCAAACCCCTCCATTCCCATCCCCTCTCCCGTCTGTCTCCTCTGCACACTTCCATCTTGTCCAATCCCCTCTACGCCTGCATCCAACATATTCAAATCCACGTTCGGGCCCTGTCCCAGCCCAAACCCATAGTCCGCGCCCTGGCCATCAAACACACCATCACCTCCACCACCCATCATGTTGGGTGGATCCACGTTGAATGGCACAAAGTAGCTACTCATTGGATCGAAGAAGTGGTTGCTGCCGCCGCCCATGCCCATGGCCTCGAGGTTCCAGAAGGCGGCATTGAAGTCAGAAGATAGATCGGGGAATGGCGATATGTCCATGTGATTCTGTGGGTGAGTGGTTGGGTTTTGGAGGTGCGGGAGATGGCCGATAGAGGGCGATGTGCCGGAGTTGAGAAGCGCGTGTGGGCCGGCAAATTCAGCAATGAACTGTTGCGAAGTAGATTGGTTTTGTTGTGAAAAATAAGCGGAGGGGTCGAATGTGGTAGGTGGGGTAGACATGGTCGCGTCGTTCGTTATGGATATATGTGATATTGATTGCTGTTGCTGTTGGCCGTGTGTGGGGGCGGGCTGTTGTGTTTTATTGCTGGTTTGTCGTGGTAGCTTTGGTGTTCCTGTCGCAGCTGCTTTGGTGACAGATTTGGCCTTCGTCTTGCGGGCTTGCTTGCGGATATCGGCTTTGGAGGGTGGTGATAGCGACGCAAAGAACTCTTCCACGCTCTGTAGATCGCTCTTCTCGCCAAGTACAGCATCAGTGCCAGGCTCGTGGGCCTTTGCCTCTGCTGCATCCTCGTAGTCTGTCTTCGAAACGCCATGCGGATACCGGTCAAACCAATCGCCATACTGGAATATGTTGGCTTTGCTCTTACCGTCTGCGCTCGCGGTCGGTCCCTTCGAGTGCGCATCGGCGTGCTGTCGGTATAGATCTTTGAGGTTCTCGGCAACATACTGAAACATGCCCCAATATCGTTTCAACTTGGTCAGATACTTGACATTGTATGCCAGATACTTCTTCGATTTGGCCTCGAGTTTCGCATTGCTCGAAAACACACCATGGACGTGGACGGTCGACGAGAAGAACGCGGAATACCCAGCGAAAGGCGCGACGACGTTGTGGTCCATAGCCTCGTTGATGAGAATTGAGATTTGGTTCGCAGAGTCGAGCGCAGTGTGTGCTGAGTTTGTGAGAAATTCGTGTGGCATGTCCTTCGGCGGCCGTGCGCCTGCAGTCGAAGGCAGTGCAAAGCGATGCATGAAAAGCATGATCTGCTGCCAAAGGATGTGTAAATACAAGAACGAGTTCGCCGTCTTGCCGATGGCGTGGCTCTTTAGGTTCTCTGGGGTGTAGACCAGCATCTCTGGCAACAAATCCTTGAACTCCAAGGTTTCCTTCTTTATTTGAAAGAATGTCGATTCTGACGACCACATTGGTTCCGCCTCTCGTTCCTTACCACCAAGATTCATGTACTTGACGAGTTTGCCCCAAACGCACACTAATCGAACAGTGTAGGCTGTGACACCCATGTTCTCTCGGGGATTTGCCAGTTGCCCGCTGTCAGGTGGCACGGGGTTTGGCACCGCGCCTTCTAAGTTTTCGGTCGGTGCATGGATCTCGTGAACATACAGGTGCTCCTTGACCGGCAATTGCACCTCGATGTACTGCTCGTGCACGAAAAGCGGCCGGTCCGAGCCGGACGAATTGAACCGGTCCATTAGAAAGCAAGACCACATGGTCCTTCTCCGGATCTCCCGGTCTGTCGCGCTAAGCGGCTTCTTGTCTGGATCGTTTACCAGCGGATCGTACTCGTTTTCCTTGTGTAGCTGCAGAGCGTAGGCCATTCTCTGTGCCATGCCGCCAAACATCCAACTCCGTCCACCTTGGCATGTGCCGAATTCGTGAAGACCAAGTAAGAGATAGACTATTAAAATAGTAATGTTTGGTGAATCGTAGCGCTTCAACGCGATCTCCCTTGCTCTTTGTGCCCAATCATCGCCTCGTAGAAAGCACGGCTCCGTTCGCAACTGTGGGTGTGTCGAAAAGCGAGCTGAGATGGCACACATGGCCAGAATCAGTACTGGCGGTACTTTGCCTGCGCTCAACCGCCGCATGAAACTTGGCTTGTGCAGTAAAGGATAGCTCTGGCCGTACACGTAGTCGAAGTATACTTCAGCAAGGTGTTCCTGAATCTCCTTTGATGGCAGGCTATCCGCGCCTTCTGTGAGCAGCTTGTTCTCGTCTGACTCCTTCGATCTCCCTGCCACACCTGATACGTCTGGGTCTTTACCCGTCGACTTGGCCCATTCATCCAGTTCGTTCCCAAATGCTTCTTCAGCGTGTCGTTTCTTGGTTGCTGGAGTTTTCGGCGCGGCTCCTGGCATAGCAGGCTTGACGACTGATCTGCCCACGTTCGCCACAGAGGGGAGGCTCTCCTTGGGTATCAGTTTAATGACACGATCCTCCATGCGCTTCAGACGCTTGTCCAGCATTGCCATGTAGTCTGTTCTCGGCGCCGCTTTTCGCGTGGTGACCTTGTACACGCATGGTATTCTGCTGCGGACACAGTGCTTACACGCCGGCTTCTCGCCTGAGCAGCGGATCTTCTTCCTCCTACACGCAATACACGCAAGTGGGAGTCTCTTCCTCTCTTTTCCGGCTTTAGTCTTCATCTCGCTCCACTGTGGCGTGTCTATCTCGGCATCCTTTGCGCGCTTTGTGGCTGTGGAGGCAATGTTGGGGCCTTCATTTGCTTCCAGCTTCAGACCTGGCGCAGAAGAGTTGTGCGGGTCGCCCATAGCCAGCAAGCTCATGCCCGGGGCACTGTCAGGACTAGCATTGTAACCCTCGTGCGCCAGCATGCCGGGACTGCCGCCAATGCTCAGCCCACGTGGGTGCACACTGCCTCCGCCGCTCAGGTTGTCATCGCTCATACCGCCCACGCTCCCTCGGTGGACCTGGTGGCCTGGGAATCCGGGGTTCTGGGTGCGCGCAAAAGCCACATCGAAGTCGGAGAACTGTCCCATCATATGGCCGGGGCTGGCGCCGCGGACACTGCTAGTCGCAGGCGCAAGGCCGTACTCGGCGAGGCCCAGGGCGTCGTCATGGTCGAAGTGTGGGTGCGAAGAGCTGCTCATGGTGGCTGCGGTTGCGCCGGAGCCAGCCATGTCATCGGGGGCGGAGCTACGGTGGCCAGGGTCGCATTGGCGGGCACGCAGCGGTGCTGGGCACAGTATGTCTACGCAGTACAGTGTGCAGTCAGAGCAGCGTCATGGCGGTCGCAGTGCAAAGGCTCCTGGAGGAATTTCGTCGGGCGAAGGATGCGAGCAGAGACCAGTGCTGACAAGCACAGCGGGCAAGCTTCGCCTTCTCCACGCCGCGTGCAGCAGAGGCGGCTCTACTTGAGTAATGTGGGGCACTAGTCTCCTGAGTCGCAGGAGCATGCACCACTGTGGGGAGCGTCTGAGAGGAGCACGTCGGCCGCGCTGCGTCATATTACCGCAACAGTCCCATGCTGCTCGCGTCCATCAGTGATCAAAGCTGCCCGGGCCCAGCACATCAAACCCCAGAGTATCAAATGGCGCCCGCGTCTGCACTCGCTCTAATCCTGCAGCCAGGATTCGCGAGGTTGATGCACGTGTGGGGCGCACGGCAGGATGCATGGCCGGTGCGTGAGGGGCGCCTGTGACTGGCTGGTACGCTGACGACAACAGGCGCTCGAGCTTGGTTACTCCTCAGGTTCTCGATTACTCAGACATCACCAATCATGCGATCCTCACACACTCCCTGCGACCATCTTCGTATTCGTTTCAACTTGATCTTCGGGCGAACTGGCTACCTACCTAGCGCAGGCTGTGCAAGGTGCCTGAGAAGTTAGAAACATGGTGACGCCTTGATCGCCCTCGTCTGCGGCAGGCAGCTGCTTCAGCAGCGCTTCTTCCGTCAATATCCCTCGGAGAAGCACGGTCAGATCACGGGTCGCGCGATTTAGGAACCGCTCGTCTAACGTGTGGCGCCGCGGGACCGAGGTCACTAGCGTTGATGTTGTCCGCTATGCCCATTACGCCGATATTGAACAAAGAACACCATGTATCGCCGAGCTGGACGTCTCAACGCTGAGAAAGGTCTGCTGTGCATAGATCTCGTATCATAAGATTTGAGGTCCCGTTACGAGATTAGCATTGAAGTGGCGCCATCTTCCACTCTTCATCTCACCTCGTCGTCTATCCCTGCAGCAGAGTTGAACATGCTGGGGGAAAACAAGATCTCATTGCACAGTGCGCCGCATGCATGGCATGTCACTGCAGTCTTTTGATAATCTCGTTGAGTAAGCGACAGCACTGCGATATGACTCTGAAACAAATCATCGTCTAAGAACATGGGGTCCGATTTCGAAGTGGGTGGCCTGGCTCACTCATCTACTTGTTCCCTGTTCTTCTCATATCGCCCTAGGAGAGACTTCACTGCGTCATAACCGCATCCATATTTGCCTTTGCCATCTTCGCTGCCTCATCTTGCACCTCGCCTGGGTAACTGCCGTAGTCGGAATATCTGCCATACGCGCCGTATTTTCCATAGCTGATGTCTGCGACTCGAGGTGTATTCATCTCGTTCGCCTTGTTGGTAGTCGTCATGTCGCGCTTCGTATTTGACTTGGCTGCTAATGTGTGAGTCTCGGAAATGGTCAAGGCAGAGGAGTAGACAATGTACCCATAGCTGCGGCCGCATCCTCGACTTGCATTGGGTAGGCGCCATACAAGAGGTACTTGCCATACGAGCCGTACGAGGTATCAAGGGCTTGCTTTACACTGTCCAAGTTATTCGTGCTTTTCATTCCTACAGGAGCAGCGGTGGCGAGAGCAGCAAGGCTGGCGAGAAGGATGGAGTAATGCATGCTGAAGACCTCAAAGTATTGTTTTTGAGAGACCGTGATTGTTGATCAAGGCTTGAAAGGAGTCAAGGTTGGTGTGGATCTTGTTTCGACTGAACACATGAGCTTTTTGTAGCTGATCGAGACCCTACTAAGGAGCAGAGTGGCGAGCTATCCCACCAGGATGGCGAATTTGGAGTGAGGAGGTACCCGTGTACGTAGAGGAGGACAATCACGTCCTGCATCAACTGGTGCGAGCTGTGTTCGGTCATAGACCCTCCGTGCAATGTTTCTGTGAGGTCTTCTTCAACTCCCTGCGCCAATCACCGAGAGAATGTGAATTTGAGACTTACTGGATTGGATCACCATGGACACGCATATCGTTTTAAAGCTTCTCCAGTGCTCAAGAATTCCTACTGACCAGCCATGTAAGGCGTCATACTTCCGAGGGAGGGTAACTGCATCCGAATGTAACGAGTCGATGTCATCTCCTTTGTTGTTGAATTAGGGTCCCGTCGGGTCGCAACCGGTATGTATGACCTACTCTAACAGGCCCTTGTGACATTTTGTGAGACTGACTCTGGTGATGCAATCCCTTGAATGGGCCTTGTCTGTTTATTTGGTGCAAGGCTAACGGCTTCTCATTCGAACGGTTCGTACAGTGTAAGCACTTGCAACGTGTTTGACGTCTGCCAGTTTTCACATTGTATCCTCATCGTCGTAGTGTTGGTAGGTCTGGTGTGATGCACATGTTGCACCCGTGAATATGCGGTACCATGTATCGTTACTTCACAAACAACTGTGTTGATACAAATTACTAGATCGCTATTATCACAGACTTCTTCTGTGTTGAATGTCAGCGTTATTCTTCCTCTATAGTGGAGTTGCAACATTCGCACCATGTTGGATACGCTTTCTCATCTCTTTCGCAGGACACTCAAACATACTCGTTTGCCCCAAAGCGATGATGAAACTCTTGAGGACGAAACGCTTCTGTCAGTTCCACCCTCGACTCCATTCACGAACAGACCCTCTCCTCGTCCAAACTACAAATTACAGGTGGCATTGAGGACGCTCGTCATTTGCAGTGTCGTATATCTCAGTGCCGGTTTCTGGATCGCGTTTAGCACGCGCAAGATTGAGTTTGTCACAAATGCAGACGAGTTCTGCATACACCATATATCTCAATACTGTGAGTGGCCAGCGCGCACTTTCGGAAGAAATTGTCTAATGGCATGCAGCACCGGTGGTCGAGGAAGTAAATCCGGGCTGGCATACGAAGCAATTCAATGGAAGCTTCCTGCACGAGAACATATATCGGCAGTCAGCTGGGCCAGAAGTGGATGCGGCCTGGGAGGCGTTAGGCGTGGGGCGTAAGCGATGCCCGGACTTCTTCTCGCGACCCAATGCTAAGCTTGTGTGTAGTGCGAAGTGTCATCGTCCCTGAAAGCGAGGCTGAGATATCGGGTATAAGTCGCGATCAGGTCAAAATCAGTCAAGAGTACGGTGGCGGTTTTCCAGCTAACATTGAAGGTCTTCATCATCTACACTGTCTGGTAAGAATCAAAAGGAATGATAACGATCGTGATTGTTGACACAGGACAGGATCTTCTCCGGAAAACCTTGCATTGGAATTACAATTACTACCTGGCCAAAGGGGAAGGCCCCTTCGTAAACTCTGAATACATCGTACGGATACATGCCACTCATTGCTTGGATATGCTAAGGCAGGTGCTGATGTGCAACCCTGATGTTGGGGTCCTCGGTCAAGTTTGGTGGCAGGCGGAAGGCGCAGAACCCACACCGTTCGTCGACTTCAATACGAAGCATCGATGCCGTGACTACGAGGGCGTGAGAAGATGGGCTGAAACACATCAGATGCCACTCGAGGAAGACGTAGAGACGAGCCGCTTCTACGAGCCGCCGGAACCCGAAGACGTGCTTCCTGTCATACCTTAGGTGTGCAGCAAGACATAGAAGCTAGAAAGTATTAGCTCGACGCGTAGCATGACAGCAGTGCATTGTTGCCCATTACTAGCCTCCGTCTTCTCGATGCATGGTGAGGCAGTTATTTGAGTACGGTATGACGTGGAGTGCAGCAGCCGACAATATACTGTTCACAACATCGAGCATGAAAATGAGTCACGCTCAGTTCTGGCGAGGCTTCACGACTCCGTCATGCACAATGTAGTAGACAACGGTGCTGTCTGTGTCGACAGTTGACAACACTACTCTCTTCGTTGTCCTCCAGGGGTTTGCTGGGGCTTCGTATGCCGTAGCAGAAGTCTGAGGTGGCAGGATGCTGATGTCGTCGAAGACCTCAGCTAGCCTGCGCAGTGTCCATTGCTCATTCAGCCTGGTCGGCAGTACCCACTCGTGCTCGGGCTGCGCCTTGACCTCCAGACCGCTCTTCTCGCCCGCTGCCTCAGCGGCTTTGCGCTGGCGATCGGCGTTCTTCAGCAGCTCGACCTGCTCATCGGGGTGGATGTAGAGGCGCTGCGGCGGCAGACCTGAGACAAGCGGGCGAGACAGAGGCTCTTTGGTGAGGGGCGAGTGCGTGTAAACCTTGAGGTCGGTCCAGTAGTGCTGGTGCTGGAGGTTGTGCAGGATCTGGAGGGCAAGCGAATGCAAACTGGGAAGGTGTGTGGACACAGACAGTTTGGCCGAGTCTGCGACAAACATCTGCACTTGCGCAGGCGCGACTGCCATTTTGGTGCTGGTCAGCGTCGTCATGGCGAGAGAGTGGATTGCGGCGCTGGCTAGCAATTGGTGGTGCAATATTTCGTACTCGTCGGCGTCGAGGTGAGGAGGTGCCTAGCTGTCCAGCTCGGGAAGGAGCGAAGAACTGCGTAAATCGCTAAGCCACTAGGCCACGACGGCCAACCTGACTGGGCGAGCAGCGAAAGACCGAAGGGCAGGCTACAACGCTCTTAAAGCCAGATGACCTGCGTGTCTGCATCAACCGACTACTCGTGTAGAAGCATTGTACCAACAGTCTCCTGCAATCCCTTGAAGCACAGCGCATCTTAACCATGCGTTCTACCACCGTATGCTCCACTCTGCTCCTATTGGCTGGCGCCGCCGCAGCGCAGCAAAGCGAGAGCGTAGTATCCGAGATCCCGTCCACGCTCATCCAGACGACTGAGCAGGTCTTCACAATTCAGACCTCGGTTCCGACGGGAGTAAGCTCGGTCTGCTATGAAGTCTGCATCCAGGAGCCGTGCAACGCATGTACGCAATTACAATCCCTCGACCGCCAGGGCTGCGTTACTAACCAGTGTAGGTTCTGCTGCTCCTACCAATGACCCTGGCATGAGCTTGCCTGCCGTATCGCTGCCCGTTCCAAGCAACGTCAGTTTCGAAGATGGTACTATGACGCTGCCAGTTGAGTCTCTACCGTCCGTAGGTTCCGAGCCTGCACCCACAGCCTCAGTTACAGACACTATCCTGCCCCCAATCTCTCAGACGACGGATCCTCCCATGTCTATTCCGCAGGGAGAGACACCTGAGCCAACTAGTGCACCCGCAACATCTTCCGGCTCGGGCAACGCTACGGCCAGTGTATCCAGGACCGCACCGGCTGAGCAGTCGACAGCAGCAGCACCACCATCAGTCAAGCGTGACAGCACACCTTTCTTGCTTGCCTTGGGTGTGTCGGGAGCATCCATCTTCTTCGGCGCAGCTTGGACTCTTTTGTAGGCGCGGGTGCGCGCGATGGAGCCTTAGGTCTGTTTAGGAAGCGTCGCGCACCGATATGCTTTGGTGCGCCACGTCGTGCATGCATTTGGTTTCTGGGTCGAGCTTCCTGACGTACATATTATGCCATGCAACTCAGCGCACGTTTACGAAAGTCATGAATCAAACATACGAAGCGTGGTCGCGTACATACTTAGTAAATAAGAAAGTCGCAAAAGTCCCAAATAAATACGCCTCACATACGAGATACGCGTAAAGTCGATATAAGTAGTGCTGCGCCAACGGCCTCGCGGCCCTTCTCGTGGGTCCCACCCTGCGCCACTGCTAATGGGCCCACCGCAGTTACCCCAGACGGCTCAACCAACTGCGAGGCGCCACTGTCGACAGATGCATACAAAGAGCCATTCCCCAAACCATGCCCGTGTTTCGCTACCTGTCGTCCCACCAGGGTTTTGTGTCCAGTCACCAGCCGTGACCATAGTTACCTTTTATTATTCCCAGCCGCCAAGGGGCCTCGCCATTGCACCACTAGCCGTTGGGTAGCTTGGCTGACGACGGCGCGCAAGCAGGACGCGCTTCGATTCACCCGTAATTAACTATTACACAGAGTGCAGTCGCCTGTCTCTGTTGTCTCTGTCTCCAACACAATCATCATGGCGTCTTCCCACTCACAATCGACGTCGCCAGCAAACGTCGCGACCCCCGTTCCATTCCCACAGCCCGAAGGTGGCCCCGACAGCCCAAAGATCAAACAGCGCGCGCGAACTTCGACCAACGCATCGGCAGCGTCAGCGTCAAGTAGAATAAGAAGTGCAAGCATAAAGCTAATGGAGGCGGACCCGCCGCCAGGCATGTGGGCGGCCACAGGCAGTGTCGCCTCAAGAGCACCGTCATTGGTTGACATCAGGAGAGGCTCATTTGGGTCTGAAGGTTGGGACGACAACAGACAAAGGGAACATCGTCGAGGCAGTCAAGGAAGCAACGAGCGACCCGCCAACAATCGAAAGGGCTCTTCTGGTAGATTGGGCGTCGAGCCATTCCCAGCCCTTACAGAGGAGAGGTCGTTTGAAGCTCGCGATCGCGTCCTCACCCACAACGGTCAGCATGATACCAAAGATGTCGGCGCTAGTATGGAGCCCAGAACATCACACTTGACCGACAAGAGTGAAGAAGCTGCCGCGCGCCAACTGTTAAACAGTATAAGCCAGGTACAAGATCACCCTAACATTGAGCGTTACATGTACTGACTCTATCCTACAGTATGCGAACGGCTACATACCGCCTCCCAAACTGCCCTGGACGCAGTCTTTCGCGATCGGCCTAAAGGGCTTCTGGAAGTGGTTCCTGACCATACCTGGGTTTTTAATTACTCTGTATGGCCTCAACGTGGTGGCATGGGGCGGCATGCTGTTCCTGCTGCTCTGTAATGCTGCTCCTGCCATGTGCACACCTACCTGTGACGACATCAACTCACCGCGGAGGATTTGGGTTGAGATCGACTCACAAATTCTGAACGCACTCTTCTGTGTCACTGGTTTCGGTCTTGCTCCGTGGAGGTTTCGCGACTTATACTGGTGGGCGCATTGGAGGTTTGGAAGCCCCCAGAAGAAGCTGGTTGGCATACGACGACTTGCTGGCATACATCGCGGATGGTTTAGGCTTCCTGGTTCAGAGCTACTCCCGGAAACCGCAGATGCTACGAAGGTCAACTCTGATGACCCATCTGTACCAATACCAGCCAGCAAGATCCCCGACCCGCCACCGACTGGTTGTCGCGCATCACCGACGATTTCCTGGAAGATGGACTTTGTGCTGTGGATGAACGCCTCAAACACCTTCTTTCAGGTCATGCTCTGCTTCTACATGTATCACTACAACCGCATTGACCGACCGTCTTGGGCGACTGGCCTCTTCGTTGCCTTGGGCTGCATTGTAGCAGGAGTTGCAGGCATAATGATCACCGTCGAAGGGAAGCGGATCAAAAAGGTGGAGGGTGTGCCCATGCGCAAGGAAGACCAGGACAAGCGGTCAGATGAGGAAGCGCACAGTGCTCAAAACGTACCGCTTGTGTCTTATCCTGGCGCCGCGCCAAAAGCATGATGGGTGCCCAGGTGGCTCGCATCTGCAGTGTGCGTGTAGCTATTCTGATTGGCTCGGGGTAGTTATTCCCTTGTCTTGGCCCTCCACCTTACGCCGCTGTGTGGCGATAATCAGGAAGTCCGGCACGTTGCAGGAATTATCATTCAGTTTAATATGCTCTCTTTCTTTCTTCGAGAGAAACTCAAAAAGCTTCTCTCGCACTATGTGAAATGTATTTTGTCAGCAGCTATTTGCTTGACAGTCGTGGAGAGCAGAGACGCCACCGGATGACTTCCGACGAGCCATAAATGATCGTCGTCGAGCCGTAGGGCCCTGCATGTTCGCAGTCGCCGAGATCTCTGGCCAAGGCTGATGTGTGGCGAACACTAGAAGAATGATCTGTTGACAGGAATGACGTATAATGTCACGAATACAGTATAGTAGGGGTAAGTGCCTAGGTAATCAATGTGGATCCTCAAATATTCTTGTTCTTCTAGCAGCACATCTCTGTAAGTAACAGTGAAGCACGCAAGACCAGACAATAAAGTGCTAAGACTAAAGCTGAAATACTTTGTATACCTCTTTGAGCTGCTTTCTGTTCACAGCTGGCTGCCGCAAAGTCTTGAATCCCATTGAATACTTACCCCTGCCATACTGTAGACTTGCAGATGAGTGTGACTATGGCACGAGACTGCTGATAAACTTGGCTTCGGGCCTAAATCTGATTTAACAGTCGCTAGGCCATTACTTCTGGGACTTTCTACGCACTCAGTGACTCGGAGCTTCCGAATCGATCTCGCCTTCTAGAGTAGATATACGAAGCGCGGCCTTGGCCTTCTATAGATCTCGCTGTAATCTATGCTCCGCTATTCTTACTGAAACCACTCATACCATCCTACGAGCCACAACATCATGGCTTCTGCCGAGTATTATGGAAGCAGCCAGACTCAGCAATGCCACCCTCAGTACCCACCTCAGCCACCGCAATACCAACAACAGCAACAATCTTCACCACAGACATGGTTCAAGCAGCAGTACAACCCCTCACCCTACGCTAATACGCCCCCGCCTTCCTACTCGCCCTATGCTTCCCAGCAACAGCTGCAGGCCTACCCTCCTCCTCCACCACCACCACAGCAACAGAAGCAGCATTCTGAGAAGGGCTATCAAGGAACCCCAGCGCCGTATTTTCCACCACCACCGCAACAACCAAATACATATCTAGGCCCGTCCCTACAGCACATCCGCAGCCATTCCCAGCCTGCCACTCGAGTCCGGTTCGCAGACAACGCATCGACTGCGCTTGGTTCAGAAACAGAGTCAGACAGCGATTACTCCCCGCAACGCAGACGCCGCCGTCGTCGAAGCCGTGATCGTCGCGATCGCGATCGCTCAAGAGACAGAGACTCTGACTACAGCGACCGAGACTATGACCGTTCTCGAGGCGGTCGAAGCAAGACACACGAAAAGAAGCACGAAAACAGGGACACCTTTCTAGGCGCTGGAGCCGGAGGTATCATCGGCGACGCAATCTTCCCTGGTCTCGGTACAGCAGCTGGTCTTATCATCGGAGGACTAGGCGGCAGGAAGTACGCAAAGGACAAGCGGAGCAACAGCGAAGAAAGCCGTCCGCACCGACATCGCGACGCATATCGTGAAGGGAGACACGAAGGACGCGATGATAGAGAGTACGGCAGACACAGGCATCGTGATGCGTATCGGGAGGGCAAGGATGAGAGACGAAGAGATAAAACGAAAGATTCGGGATATGGCTACGATGAGCGTGACTTTGGAACTGGATATGGAAGAGACGATGGATATGGCGCATACAAGGAGGGACACAAGCAACGCGGCAAGCATAGGAAGTATGGCCAGGATGGCTGGGATGAAGGGAGCGCAACGTTCAAGAGCGGCACAGCTGTGCGATAGATAAACGGAAGGCCTGGAGCCATTCATCACCTAATCAATGAACATTTGAGTATTCTACACATGTCGCCGGGGCGGTGTTGCGAAGTGTCCTATCGCGCTACTGACTAAGCTGGCTCGAGCTCTTCGCGACATATTCAACGCGTCGAACTCCAAGGCTCTTCCTCTCTCGACCTCCAGATGTAAGCCGCAACGCTGCATCGGCGCGCAAAACCATCCTTTGCGCGCCTCCTCGCCTTTGCGTAAGTATCTCTCTGTCCGCCTCCCACGCCCTCATATGATGCTAGAATGTAATTCATTCAGTTATCCCTGTCTGAAAACTACTGTTGAAAAAAAGTAAAACCCTGATCTGCACTTCCACGCTTCGATTATTCGATCTTGAACTTTCAAAGGCTTGTTGCTGATTCGTTATAGGGGTTTTTACGCGCTGTCGTGTCGTGCCGCTTTCCGTCGATGCAGTAGCAGCTGCGCGCTTGCTGTCGTTTTGCGTGCTGCAATATCTTTCGCAGAACGGATTGCTTTGGTGGGTGTCGGGACTATAAGGTGTCGGAGCTGGTATGCGCAGACTGGTGCCTCTATCATGTTGGGAGCTGCCGTTGTGCGAGTGCCATGCAGGCGCTGACGAACGCTTGTTCGGAACCGTAGGTGATGTTGTCGGTGTGTGTGATGCGGCATCTGCAAATGACAATTGTCCATGCGTCACCGATATTGACGAGATAGGAATCGAAGATTTGAGGCTTTCTATTCCTTTGGCGAAGCTAGATTGCAGCAAACTGACCACCAACTTGAGCTTCCCACTTGTTTCCATGTCACCTAAGACCTCTTTGCATCGTCAATGTCGACCCTCGAAAAGTTTCATTACTTCGGCTATGTGTACATGTAATCATGATGGCTGTCGTATATCAATCAGTGCCAGTCCAGCTTGGTCGTATGTACTCCTTGCTCTTGAGTATGAAAGGAAGGGCGCATTATAAAGGGTTGCTCAAGTATACAGCGCGCCGGCCGCAGAACCGAAATTTTTGAAATGAGAACAACAGTAGTCGCTTTCCCCTACCCATTGCTATTAGTTTCTTAGGTGATATCTTCGGTAAACTCGCTGAAGAGCGTGATTGTTTCGAATCGTTCTGTGAGAGTGTTGATGTCTCCGGCAAGCTTGTCATTAGTTGTAGGTGCTACTACCCAGCCACCTTTACTGCGTTCAGTACGTTTCGCGCGCTGCAGCGACGCCGATTCGGCCTCTATGAGAATGGCTTCATGACCGGTAATGGCACTTTTGTCTGCAGCAATTGCCAATATCGCACGAATAGGTTCTATCATGTAGATGTAAGACGGCAGCAGCCGCTCGCTCATAGAGATGATGAATGCCAGGTAGTTTTTCCGCTCCTTGTCTCTGGGATCATTTAGTACAGCGTTCACTGCAAAAACCATGGCGCCAGTAAGCGCAAGGTGCCAGTATGCTGGCCCATACTGCATGGCAACCAAGAATAGGATTCCTGTGATCGATGTCAGTATAGTATCGGTGGTGCCAATTCAGTAAGCCCACCCTTGAGTTGCGTGACTGACGCAGCGAATATGGTCCTCGGCGAGGAAGACTCGGAAACGTATGTTCGGAAGCCGTGCTGCTCGGTCTCTGCGATGTATGGGCGAAAAAGGTCCAAAACGACCATGTGAACTGATGTACTGCATAATGTTGGCACTTTCGCTTCCACAGGTCCAGGTAACGTGTTAGTTGTATCGCCATAGAGTTCAGCATAAACTCGCCTATTACCGTGACTGAATACGGCTGTAGGTCTTTCGTGGACAATACACATGATACATTCTGGTTGCTCCGATCAAGAGGACTTACTGGAAAACGAGAACCCAATGCGGTGCCTCCTCCTGCTTTGCCATCGACTTGGGCAGTGCATCTACCAATTCCAAGAGCTTCTTATATTTACCCAGAGCGAAAGCTAGAGATCGTGCTCCAATTTTGCTGTCTCGATATATGAGGAATATCTCGTTGACGATGACCCAGAATCTGCAAAAGATCGACTGGGCCTGCTGGAGTTGTATCAGGGCTGGACTGCTTCTATCAGTCTCCTCTTGGTAGTTGCTCTCGTGTGCCTGGTCTCTTCTCAACAGCTCAGGTAGCGGCACAGTAGGCGGGTGTTCGAGAGGCGACACGACCTGAAATTGGGCCATCTGTCTGGACGCAAAGTCAAAACTCGCATCAAGGAGGAGATGTCTTGGCGTTTGCATACACGAGAAAGTTGAACAGACCCCAGGCAGCCTGGCTTGTTGCTGTTGTAGCTTTCGGCGACCCGAACTTAACTGTTTCAGGTTTGCCAAACAGTTTCATCGCCTCAGCTGCATCATTCGCTGCTTCCAGGTACTTCATAGCTCTTGGGACGTCTCCGTGAACTGCAATAGAAGTGTAGAGCAGTGGCAAGGCTGTGATGCTGGGAAGGGTATCGACTATTCTTTCGGCGGCGAAAAGTTTCTCGGCTTGCGCCTCGAATTGGTGGCTGAATTCTGCTGCCGCAGGGTCGATTGACGAGTAGCCTTGCTGGGCCATATCAGTGCATGTGTGTTATCTATGGGTTTAGGTGCTTACCATGGCAAATGCGAGTAGCGAGCTGATTAGCAACGGTGAACATGTTGATTCGGAGTCTGTATTACACTCGACAAGGTCATCGATGAACTGTGATGCATCGAAGAAGCTCCATATAGGGTGATGGGTTTCGAGGTACAATGATATAGCAGACGCAGCTTGGTCATTTGTGACAGTTATCGACGTCCAGAACTCGATATTCAGCTTCTCTAGCCGCGAGTCCAAATACGCAGTGTGATCTGACGAGGTCTTGATGTTCTTACTAAGCTCAAGTTGAGAAATATGTTCAAATGACGATTTACCGCCAAAAAACAGATTTTTCATAGTGTCTTGCGCAACGACAGGGAGATCAATAGCACTATACGTCTTTGGATGACGAACAAGTAGTTCGAGTTCACCGTCCGAGTACACGGCTGGCAATATAGCTCTTGCGGTGCTTTGCTCTGACAAGATCGCTTGTGGGAGCTGTCCACGGAGGGCCTTCAGAACGTCAGAGGGGTCAGTGCCAGCACCCAAGCGTTGCACGGTGTCGTGTGCGACATGCTGTGTTCGGCTCTGGAGGTGTTCGAAGATTTCCTGCAGGGCGACTAGCTTCTCCCGAAGCGCGATATTCTCTCGCTTCAGAACAGTTGGGCGCATCTCCAAATCTTCTTCGTTCATATAGACACAACGTCTGTCGCGCCTGTGGCACGCTGCACACACGGGGCGGCTGCCGTCGCAGCCAATTCTCTTCTGGCGGCACTCATTGCAGGCGACAGACACTCGCTTTCTTTTGGAACTGGGCCCAGATGGCGGAGGAGAACGAGGCCGTGTTGCCGGGAGCAGAGGTCGTAGATTCTGATTGTTGTTGTTGTTCATCGTGTGGTGTTGAGCTGCCATGAACAAATATCGTTCAGGGCCGGGACTATGAATAGTTGTGCCAGTCAGCTCCGCCAAGTACCCGTGCCACAATGAAAGTACAGATGGATTTCCTGCAGGGCGATGGTGCGAAGCTACTGCGGGCGGTGTGGTTCACGACATGGTTCTGCACACTCGGGAACAGCTGCTTTGTCTTCGCAAGAAGAGCGGATTCCAGATGGTGGCGTGGGATCGATTTCATTGGCTGTCGGGCTGGTCTCGCCGTAGCTTCGCGCGGTGGCGGATTCGCATTCGAGCAGACGCATCGAGACGCTGCATCTTCATTATGTTGCCTCTCGCGAGGAAGATCTGCAAGCCACGGAGCCACTTATGTTATCAGTCAATATTGCTGCGGGGACTGCGCCTACCACTAGGTAGAAACATCAATTCATCGCTTCGTTGGAGCACTCCTGTGCGCAGACACTCATAAATCACGCTGCACCTCGAGCGCCTTACAGGTGTGCCTTTTTGTTCTTCCCATAATCTGCCTACTCGTGCCTCCAAAGAGCACGGTGGGGGTACATATCTCCAGAGTCCCTGCAATCCATGAAAACAGTACCACGGCGGCACGGAAACCCTGGAACGGCTCCTGGATTAAGCGATGACCGAGCGTTGAATGTGGCAGGCGCATCCTAACGTAGGGATGTACTCAACTCTTCCGACGTTCCTCCGCATTTGCTAGTCTCCCATCTCTTTCAGAGTGTGAGATGCCACATCTGGTCTATATGGCATTCGTCGCCCTGCTTTAGCGTTCCCAAGTCATCACTGCAGCACTCTCTTTCCTCCGAGCACCAATGGAGCAGGAACGCCCCCTCTTGCGGCCCCTGCTGCCCACGACTATGAGAAAAGCGGCGACGCCACTACAGCGTCGGCCCCGAGACCGAGTCGCATCTGCGTGTGAGGCGTGTAGGCAGAGAAAAACAAAATGTAACAGTGCAGAGCCTGGGATTGATGGCGTGCGACCGGTCTGCTGGGAAGTCCGTAATAAGCATACCAATCAAACAAGGTGTTCATACTGATAGGTTGTTAGTGCCAACGCAGAGCGACTGCTTGTCACTATGCTGCGCATCTGAGTGAGACACAAGGCCAGGCTGTCAAACGAAGACACAATCTTCTTCAGCGCCAGAATGACGCTTACGCTGAATTGATTACTCTCATCCAGACACGCCCCGACAACGAGTCGCTTGAGATTATGCGGCGCATCAAGATGGGCGCTGATGTTGAAGAAATCCTCCGCCATGTTAGAGATGGAGATCTACTTGTGCAGCTACGTGTAGAGCCAGAAACTAGGCTGCGATACACCCTTCCTTACATGGACTCGATGCCCGCGTTCTTGTTGGTTCAAAACAACCAATACCTTACCACTCCGTTGTATGAAGCGACGTTCAAATCGCCCAGCTCTTTGCCGGATACTATGGACGCTGATAAAACGAGCACGACGCAATGTATGGATCCTTACATGATACCAAGTCACGCAGCTGAAGTGGTAGAGCCTATACTTGACCGTGTCCATGCAAGACAGTGGACAAACATCATTTCTGACGATGGCCTTTTCCGTCGTCTTATCACCATCTATCTTGCATACCAGCACGCCACCTTCTTTTCGTTCAACAAGGAGCTGTTTCTTGAAGACCTCGCTGCACGACGCACACAGTTTTGCTCGTCTCTACTAGTCAATGCTGTACTTGCTGCCGCATGTGTAAGTTACAACGGGCGGCAACTTACACGATACATTAACAACATCACCAGCAAGCTTATAAGGGGATCCCCAACCTGGCTAAATTTTGGATGCCCTCGAATCTCCAGAATCGCTTTCTTCTCGAGGCTAAGCGGTTATGGGAACTCGAAATAGATTTCAGCCGTCTTACCTCGATTCATGCCGCACAGGTGATACACGGTGTCTTGAACGTAAATGGTTTGAGTACTTTGGGCGACTTTTATACGTCACAAGCTATCATCATGGCGCGGAACCTGCGCATATTCGAACCAACGCCCCGTCATCTGAGCCCAAGGCTTCGAAGAGGGCGGGAATTCACAGCGTGGGCGCTATGGCTTTGGCAAGTAGGTGTGGTAAGTTTACCCATGGATGTCCAAAGATCAGTTCAAACTGCTTTGTTTCTACCCACATATTACTAACAGATGCGCAGACGTACTATTATCGGCGCGCACCTTTCATCCCAGATCCCCCAGCATTTACAGCCCCCAATCCTGATGTTGATCTTGAATGGTATGGCGAGGTCTACATCCGATATCCTTTGAGTCCGACAGCCACACGCATGTATCTCGGGCATGTGATGAAAGCTACGATCGATTTACGCATCATCATGAACGATATTGCCTTGGTGCAATTCGTTTCTCAGGAGCCAACACTTCTATCTTTCGCGCAACTACTTGAGTTCAAACGGAGGCTAGAGATCGTGATGCAGAAACTCCCTGCAACTCTTTCTCCAAGCAGAATTCTGCTTCCTTGTCACTTTAATGTTCAGTGAGTTACTGCTCCTCTTTACTATGGCAAACATTACCGCAAACATCACTTCCAGCGATGCCTTGTAGTATGCGATCACCATGTGCTATCGCGTTCACAGGAAGAATTTCATGTCTCGTGAAAGACGTCCGAGACAACAGACGTAGCCTAATTATCGACAATTATTGACATTTTTCAGCGCCGAATATCACATGGCCATGCACAGCCTCTTCCAAAGTCGAACAGTTCAACCAAGTGCCAGTTCAGCGTCACCACAGCTATTCGATGGTAAAACCGCAATCCAGATCCAGAACGATGCCCATATACGGTTCGAGACTATAATGCGCATCCGGTATCAACGACACAGCTTCCACACCTACGATGCTTGGGGTTTACTCTTCCTCATCTACCTTGGTAACCTGGCACTAGACTCACTCGGTAACGACGATCCCGATGCAGTGGCCAGGCTATGCACCACAGAGGCCATACGTTCCACTGCTGTACTTTGCATCAATGGACTCATCGCCCAATCACACTCAGTCTATGCTGGTACACTATTATCTTGCAGTATGATTGAGCGGTTGAGACCGAACGACAAGATGCTGCTTGACCGTCACATTTCTCCTCTTGCTGGACAAGTCGACCACCCTTTCGATAGCGAGGTACGCGATTACAGTTTGAAACGATCGGTAAATTCCAGCTAAAGTTTGTTATAGTGGCCTTTACCTAACATCAAGGTCGAGCGTAATGAGGAGGCGTCTATGAATCATATACTGAAGGATATGCGCGAGTTGTGAATAGCATAAAGCTTCTCGAGCAGGGTACAGTACCGTCGTCAAGAGTCTGGACCGACATGAGTAGCATCCAATGTTCCAATGGAATTATGTCCATCGGACTTGAAAAACTCTACCGTCATAGGCCTCTGCACACAACATCACACAACCTAACATCAGTCCCACTGCAGTTTTGTTTCACCAGTCACGCACGATCGAACGTGTCTTAATCGAGTACATCATACCATGGTGTGCAACCCTTGCAAGCAGGCTACAACGCCGCTATCACAACAAACCAGCCTTTCTTGGACCACTCCTCACCGTTCAGTTCTAAGGCGACCAGGTCAGCAGGTTTAGAGCTTGACATCGACCTATCGAAGACAAGATGTGCTGCTGGTTCTGGGCTGGGCTCGTGTCACACGTTCCAGTGTTCAGATCGTGCTACAAAACCCCACAACCTGGGTCACACTAACGCACCTGCATCTCCATGTCTGCACTCTACTAGTTCCGTAAGACAAGGTGATCTCTCCTGCCCTGCATCAAGCCTTCTAGGCGATACAGTTGGTTGCACATTCTGATGAGTGTTTACCACCCCGGTCTATAGAGCCTTACCGGATGTAATACATTTTGTGACATGCGTCACGACAAGGGCGAGTATCTAAGATGACGTTATACCTACTTAGTATTGTTATTATCGATCCACTAGAACATGCCGTACCTCTGCGTACCTTACAGCTGTAATAAGACACCAGCTGCTTTGTCATGGTGTTTTGTCTGCTTTTTTATTTATAGTTATATTAGGTTTTACAGAATTGGGTACTTCACCCAGCCAGTTGCGGTAGTCCGGCTTTATAGCCCGGTGAATCTCTACAAAGTTGCAGAAGGTATCTGTGGACACAATTTGATCAAGCACTTATTCCACAAAGGTAACGGAAGCTTACGACCGAGAGATGGTGCCGTCCGAGAGGTGCTGTTTGAACGTTGTTTCACACAAGTCTTGTGGTAGTCAAAGATGGATTGAGTTGACCTCAATCACAATGGGTGTATAGTCGTTCACGTTTTCAAGATCAGGATCACGTCGTGACATCAGCTGTGTATCTTCGAACATGTGAGTAAGCGTCGTCAGCTTCTTGTGTCAAGCTCGAAAAATGGC
This sequence comes from Boeremia lycopersici, assembly GCA_022609225.1. Taxonomy (NCBI): domain Eukaryota; kingdom Fungi; phylum Ascomycota; class Dothideomycetes; order Pleosporales; family Didymellaceae; genus Boeremia; species Boeremia lycopersici. Next base: position 396,083 of record JAGKPY010000011.1, on the reverse strand, counting down.
CATTGTATCACGCAGTTGGACATTCAAAGCCATCTAGCTTCACACGCCAACTCTTGAAAGCAGGCTTAGGATCTAGTTCATCGTCATAATTGTATTAGTGGTTCTTAACAATTGAAGTCACACGCGTCACTTCGTAATTGCGTGGACGTAAGGCAAGGGCCCAAACGTGACTTCCATAGATTGAAACCCCTCACCTACGACCGCCATGCAGACACTGTTACGGTTTCCATCACGACGCAAAAGGCTTGCTTAAAGAATCGGATTGCAACAGATTTGCTTGCTCATGTTGATTTCAGTTTCCTACAGCTTAATTGTAACTTTAGCTGTATCTGTTTCACACCAAGATAGCCGACCACTCTCAAACGACAATCCAAGGCCAAAGACGAACAAATAACACCATGAGGCTCGCCGCTCTGGTATTTGCAATTCTATCTGCGTTTGCCGCGGCCCAGGGTTACTACAACATCTCCTCACCGGGCTTTCGACTCATCCTGAGATCGAGCAATTCCACACTCAATGGGTAAAGATCACCTGTAGCTCGCTGTTGTCCCAAGCTTGTACTAATTCCCTTAGTACTGCTCTCGGAGCCTGTCACCAAGGCGCTGCCACCGAAGGTCTCTGTCCGACTAGCGAGACCATACAGAACCCACCAAGCTCCTACACGACCTTCTACCACAACGTCAGCTCAGATGCCAACGCGACCGCTGGAGCCGCCAATACTAAAGGCATTCTCCACTGGATCCTTCGAGCAGCCGGTGGCACCAATTATTCATCCGCGATGGGCCTGTCACTTTCGGAAACATCAAACGTCGTCAACCCGACTTTCTTCCCCGGAATGGCAAGGCACAGCCTTATTGCTTTCGAAGAGGATGGCTGCACCTACATGGAGGCATTACAAGATGACACTGTCAGCCCCCCAGTCTGGTTTAGACCGGTCCGCAAGGTGAAGAACTGGTACGTCTGCTACACCAGGTGGTCCTACCTGTACTACACGTTGTCTTGGAAGGTCGGTCTCACCGGTCAGCCCCAGAACCCTTCGTGTCAGAAGGTGGACGTTATCCGCGTGTTCAATTAAAGATCATCCCCGTGCATCCTGAAAAAATGTGGGATGGTGGTCTGCATAGGCTGATGTTTTTCCGGGCTCAGTGACCTCAGCGTTGATCAATGAGGATTTCTCAGTGCACTCCATTATTGTTGCAGGTATTCTGTCCAACTCAGCGACAGTATTTTGACTTACAAAAAATGTGCTACTGTTTGTGATTTCTTCTTTGGTGTGTCTTGTACCTACAATCAGATCTAAGGGGTATTTCTATCCACTAAAACATCAGATCTGGATACTCTCCTAGGGCACCGTTTTTGCCTCCATCGAAGAAGTTGTGCATGCCATCCATTTCGGCAAATTTTTCTGCAATCTTCAAACCTCTTTGTCTTTCAGCCTCGATGATGTCCCAGTTCCACTCTGTCCCCTCGATGGGCTTTGGTAATACGCCATTGGCATGACCATTCACATCAGCGTGCTCTTCAGTGCCTTGCCAGACCCAGCCCTCAGGCTTGACAGGTATCATATCCGCATCGATCAGTGCCTGCTCTGGTGGCACCGTGATCCTGCCCCTCTTGATGACATATTTGGCAATCGCCGTAGCGTACACACTCTTCAGCAATTCCTCTTCGCTAATGTCCTTGTCCGGCCTCTTCGTCTTCCTCCACGGCTGCAGTGTCCAGCTCTCCGGCTTCCCCACCCCAGGCTTGACCAGATGCGTGATGAGGTAGAACCACTTCCTGTCCCAGCACAGCAGCCTGGTCCACATTTCAAATTTTCTGTACGGAAGTATCTCTTTCTTGAAATTACAGCATATGCCGCCAAGCGCGATGATGTGACTCCCTCGCGTGCCCTCTGTGGCGCCGATTGCGCCGTTCAGCTGGGACTTCTTCGCGCCGTATAGACGGCTGTTCTTCTTAATGCCGTTGCGAACGATTGCCGTGAAGAGGTGTGTGCGTGAAATGTCCATGTCAGAAAAGTATGTGCTGTTTGACTTGTGCAGGTTGTAGTCGGTTTCGAGCAGGGAGGTGTGCGTCGATGTGATAGCCGGCTGGAAGAGTGCGTGCGGCGGGATGGGGGTCGGCTGGAAGTAGATATGGTAGATCATGGCGCGGAATATGCGTATCTGGAAAATGTTAGGCAACGGGCTGGGTGTTTGATGAAAGGAAGGGGAGACGTACGTGCCATACGAAAGGCAAGTTCTTGAGGTTCACCAGCGCCAACAATATCGCTGCGATCCTCCATGCTCCTCCCGGCGCGCCATATCCTGTTGCTCGAACAAGCGCAAGGAGGATGTTTTTGCAGTACGCAGGATTTGTTGCAACTGCTGCTACTGAAGCTCCAGCAACGACGATGCTCAGTGCATGTGCCATTGTGAGCATGCCGGGTCTGCCAGGGGACCGTGGTAGATATGTACAAGAAGAGAAAGTAAGCTGTGGCTTAGAGCGCCAAGTATGTTACAGGGACTAATAGTGTTGGCACGACATGGGATTTGGTGTTTTGTCACGATTGCGGTCTGGCTATGAACCGAGGTACTTCCTATTCTGGGACTAGAGTGTGATTTACTTCGCAAGCATATCTTCAAAGCAATGGTCAGCTTATTATAGGCAATAGTCCCGTTCAGAGATGGCATTGAGATGCGAAACCGTAGAATTTGTCGTCGAGAAATGCAGATGCTTGCTGGGGCATGCTTTAGGGTATCTACACATCGCACTAGGCTGCTAGTCGATGCTCACATACTACTTCTTTTTACCTTTCGTCTTGTCGACGACCTCAACCCAGTTTTTGTTCACGCCGCGCTTCTCGAGTGACTTGAAGATAGCGTCCCTTTGCGGCCCCTGGACGAGAACCTCCATGACAGGAGCTTTCGGACTTGAACCTTGTAGCTTGTCAACGCTAGTACTGCCAGCACAAGTCTTCCTCAATTCGTCAGCTAGCGGCTGCGGCGCGATATAAAATGGTTCCAGTCCATGGACCTTGGTCACTGTCTTATTGCCGCTTCGTGTCTCAAGGGTGATTTGAATCTTGGGCGGTGCGCCAGCCTTAGGCTTTGCATCAGCAACACTGGCATCGTTGCGAATAATTGCATGAAACGGTGCAGCTGCACTGATCATGCGCTCAGCAAGGGCGTCTCGAGCGATCGTGCCTGTAGAGAGCGCAGCGTTGTCTGCAGCTGAAGAGCCTAATAATGCATCTGCAAGCTGTGGGTTGATGTCGATGAGCCGTTTGTTTTTCGCGTTCACAAGATTCTCCAATTCAATATAGGCGATGAGGTGCTGTTTGAGCTCTTGAGGAGTATACAGACCGCGAGGATCAGCCTTCGATGCATGGAAGATAGGAGCCAGTTTCTCCTTGGGGCGCAGCAGCGAAACAAGCTTCAGTTTCTGACCCACAGATGATTCCGTGCCTGGATGAGCGGTTGGCTTGCCACTTCCGCCTCCCCCTGTAGATGCTTCCTTCTTTGGTAATCGGTACGGTACGAATGCCTCGATCTGTCGGTCCTTGAAATCGATGTCTAGTATGACGACTTCGTTACCGTCTCGATCTTTGCACCTGACAATCTTCTGCTTATCCAGGTATTTGATAAACTTCTTGATATTCTTCCAACTCGACTTCTTGATTTGCAGCGATGCAGTTCGTGCGGGTGTGTAGGTAGGGAGGAAAGGTTGGACTAGCAGGGCCATGACAGCCGATTGCGACAGTGGAAAGTCAAGACCAAAGGCGGATTGACTCCTATTTTGTTCCATATGATGACGTACACCGTAGAGGAAAGCATTCTTGAAAGCATCGTCAATTTCTAGCAAGATCAGTAACTGTTCAGTTCTCCAGCGGTCGATACACTCACCCTTAGTGGTCAATTCTTTGTCTTCAACAACATCGATGAAGTCCTGATTGCTCGGTGCATCCTCACCTTCTACACCCTGTGCTTGCTCGGCTTTCGATCGCTCGGTGGGGTCAGCATCGAGCGAAACGCCACCGCCATTGTCCAGATCGACAGTTGCTGTCCGGTCGATAAGATTAGTGTCCTCTTCTTGCTCATCCCAGGCCTCGATCGATGTTGGCGGGTCGCGACCTGGTTTGTTGCCAGTACTCCATGACCACAGCTCGTCCCCTGCCCAATGGAACGTTTCTACCGCATGCCCTTTCATCCCTTGTGTGCTTCCCAGCGAGCTTACGTCGATCAGACATGTTCCCACAGCCATGGGAACGGTAGGTGCTTCCAGGCTAGCAATAGCAACAACGGCACCCTTGGTCGCCGCCTTGGGGAATGGTGGACCTCGTTGCAGGCCAGGTGTCATAAGGTCTGCGCCCCCCTGAAGCTTCTCGACGACGTATAACGGAGTATATAGGAGAGGTACGATCTTGGGGTTGTGCCAAAGAGTGTATACTGTCACAAGTCAGCAAACAAGATAGCAGACGCGGCACCCGTTCTTGCCTACCTGTAGGGTGCATCTGTTCTGCAACCTTGACCCATAGTATTCTTTGCTCGCCCCCCGTGCCTTCATGGCTGCCGACATATACAGTGCCAGACACTTGCTTCAGGTCTGGCCCGGCGGTTGTGGTGAAGCGTGCCGAGAGCGCATTCTCGGGAAGAATCGATTTCCGCACTGCTGTGAGGCCTGCTGTCGATGCTACCTTGTCTTCCGGATCTACATTAGGGTCCACAGGAACCTCAATAGCAAAATCTGAGATGATCTGATCTGCTGTCCGGCGGCGGTCACTGGATTTGAGCGGCGAGAGCGGCTTGATCTAGCGATCGTTAGTCTCCAGATACAATGCATCTGAACCTGCACCCACATTTGGCTTCTTCTTGAACATCATGTGCGAGCATACAAAGCTGATGTTGGTTTTCGTACAGAGTGCTGTTTGCGAGCAGATGTTGATGCTCGTTATTTGCTGGCGCGCGCGGGGCTATGACGTGGGGCAGGCGCGACATGAGAACGCGCCTGCCCCACGAATGAGTCGAATCTACTCACCTTGGTGCCTGGAGATGATGCAATGAGTATCACGGAGTGATCAAGAGAATTGGCTAAGTTATTGTATAATGTGTGTCTGTTCCAGTCTGCCTTCTAGCCAATGATAACTTGCAACAATCCTTACAACTAGGTCAATCATACAGACATGACATATTCCTAGTCGACCTGGACACAGCTTGCGACCCAGACTTACGTTTCCAGGCCGTGTGTGCATCTTTCACGACGATGTTCAGATTTTGTGTAATGTGGCGCCTCAAGTCCTTTGACTTTGTGGCTTTGGCTGAGGACTGGGGCCCTAGAGCCTCATGCGCATAGACTACCGTGCTGTAGCTTCAACTTTGATCAAAGAATGGGGGAAGTCTTCTTTGTCCTAAGAACTGTCAGCGTGCCCGCTAGACCGTAGTATACACTACGCGACCCTGGAGTAGGGTGCGCGTGGCACTACACATTATACGCAAACTGTTCGGCGGCGTCACGAACGGCAGGGGTTGCTCATGTGTTGCAATACCAATATCCTAGTCCGTCGGTCCGAGTTCATCGACATTCGGAGCCATCCAAACTTCATAGACACTTCGCCTGAAGGAGCCAATGGAGCACATCCCCCGGATTCCAGCTTGACGGCCAGGCCGCTCCGGCTGCCGCAGTCTGGGTCTGCAGTCGTCCTTCGGCTTCGCCTCATGTCCTGCAGCGCGATGCGCGTGCCGCACCAACCGTCTTTGGGGCGGTCAGTCAATAGCTCGGTTGGTCGCTCGATCAGCCTTTCAAAGGCCATACGCCGCGCTTGTGTGCACTCAGACATGGTTACTCTCGTGGCCGGCGACTGTGCACAAAGCACGATGATGCACTCGCTGTACGAGTGCGACGCGCATGATCCCATTATTGCAGCGCTCAACTGCCTCGTTGTCGTGGCCCTCAGGCAAGGATGGCCAACGCCGCTCGTATGCGGCAAATCACTGTAAGCCTTTGCGCAGTCTGGATCCAGCTTTGCCGAACATGAGCGAATCCTGATCATTCTGCGTGTCAAAGCCCCGTCTGCCGTTGAGTCCGCGGCGGCAAGCCAACCTACTTGGATGACGCTATCGCTCCTTCCAGCAAAGCGTCATCACTCGCCAGGTCCGCGCGTGAAGCCTCTGCCCATGCCCTCCACATCGGTCATGGCATTGCGGAGAAATGGCGGAGGGCGCTCACGTCGCTCGTTTGCTTTCTCTCTTCTTCCGCCCTCCCCGTCAGCCTCCACTTCGTCCCTTGTTTCTCTCATCTGTCATGGTGACATTGTTGAGAGTTGACATCGATCGAGTCTACGAGTGATTTACTCGTACCGCCTCTCGGCACCTCACGCCACATCTACAACCTCGAACATTCTCCCGTCGCCATGAGTCCCATACAGGATCTCACGAAACGCTGGGTCCAAGGAGAAGTGGTCCCTAAACCCACGAACCCTGGCGAATTAGTCCTTGAAGCATGGGCAATGGGCTACCTTGTTGGCAGCCTCATCATTATGGGCTTCATCACTCTTGCAAACATGCGAAGAGGTGTACTATTGCACAAAGTGAGTGCTATGTAATCTGTCGCCGCGAATCAGGTGCTAACTCGATCTAGCTGATCTTACTTGAAGTGGGTCCTCACGTTGACATGCACGATGCCCCCTAGCTAATTCATCTACAGCTCGTCATGGGCCTTTGGCAAGGCTTCTATCTTTTCTTCGACACTCCCGTACATGCATGGTGGTTATCTGTATCGGCCATTTTTCTGAATGCATCTTGGTCGCTCCACAACGTCATTGCCTGGATGAAGATTAAGCCCTTTTTGTCAAAACCAGCCAGCCATGTCTTTATTGGGACTATAATTCTAGTACAGCCTTACTGGATAGCCGAGATCTACGCCAACTTCGCATACTTTCATGGAGTCAACACCATCTTTCTCAGGACAAGGCCCTGGGAAGCATTATGTCGGGACCCTTGGTGGATCATCACCACGATCTATCTATTCTGGATCATCAAGACGCAGTATGAGATGGGATTGAAGGAGATTCTTCGTATATCACCGCGCTTTGCTATTATGCTGCTAGCCATGGTCATGTCTGCGATTTTCATCCTCTTGGACATACTCTGCGTCACTGGTGCTATTCGATTCATTGGCCTGGCAACTGGCATAAACCCTTTCTGGAAGCTCGCATTCGTCTTCAAGTGTCTAACAGACTCGGTCGTACTGGACGATTTCAAAATGGCGCTGGACCGCCTTCGGGCTTTCAAAATTAGTCGACTGGGTAGTTTCTCAGGCGATATGAGTGACAGCCGCAACAGAAACAACGGGGAGCTCGTAGCTACTTGGGAAGAGATGGAACGAGAAGCAAATACTCTCCAGCAAGTTCAAAGTCCAGACGGCGACTACATCCATCCCAGCAATTTTCCGTTTAGAGGCAGGAGACATCGCAAGCCAAAAGATTCCATATTCTCTAACGATCCTATCGACCCAAATGCAGGCATAGCGCCAGAGGACATTGTACCTAGTGCATTGAATGACACACCAATGCGGACACTAGAACACGCACATACCGACAACAGAAAACCGCAACACCATTTCATGGATGACATGGACCGCAGGGTGCGTGGTATGACCGCAGAAGCAGATTACGCCGCGGCATTACGGGAGGTCCAACGCAGCAGCAGGACTTCTGTGCCGTCTAGCAGCAGCTCATCTAGACGAGCCGCCCCAGTGTTACCCAAACAAAACTGAGGTGCACTCTCATGGTTGACGATTTAGCGATTGCATGATTGGCGTTTTGAACAAATTATCGAACTTAGGTTCACTCGAGCTTTATATACCCCTACGGCGCTGCTCAACTCCTTTGGTATACTCACCACTACTAGAATATATATGTAAAGTAATTCCAATGAGCCAGAGGCATTCGCGGCCTCTTGGTGTCTTTCATCTAAGTCGGCTGCCCTGCGGGTACTATCGCTGGGAGCGCCTCACCAAAACGCCCCCGTTGTCTTGGCTTGTGGCTTCAAATACGCAATGTGGTTTTCTGAGACATGTGCACCCATGCGTCGATCGTGCCTCGCCCCAGTTGTTTCCATCTTACCTGAAACGAAATGTTCGATTGTCGCTATTGAGACCGGTGATCAAAATCACAGCTTCTCGGTTTGCGTCTCCACGACCTTCTGACATGCATATAGCGCGTTTCGGGCTTCGCATGCCACTTTTATCAGGAGTTATGCCAACTTCGCCAGGATATATAAACTCGCACCACCAGAGCTTGACACAGATCAACCAGCTCCTGGTCTTCGCTTCACCACCTTCGTTTCACAACCTTTGCCTGCGGGTCAGTCATTCTTTTTAGACCTGTTCAAAGACAACGCCATCATGATTGCGAAGGCTCTTGTTCTATCCCTATTTGCCTCCAGCATCGTAGCGGCTGGCGTCACTGGCACTCCTTCCGGCTTTGCCGCAGCGACCACGGGTGGTGGTGATGCTGAACCAGTGTATCCTACCACCACCGAGGAGCTTACTGGCTACCTTACCGACGACAAGGCCCGCGTCATCATCTTGAACCAGGAGTTCAACTTCATCGGTACAGAAGGCGAGACTACCGAGGACGGCTGCCGCCCTGACTCGAACGCCTGCCCTGATGATGGCGGTCAGGATGCCATTAACGGCGCCGACTGGGTAAGCATCAGACCCGAAATATTGACACAGTGTTTGATATTGTATAGTGCACCAACTCTGACTATCCTGCTGTTTCTGTAACGTACGACAAGGCAGCTATTACGCCCATCAACGTTGGCTCAAACAAATCCATTGTCGGCGAAGGAACGAAGGGCGTAATTCGGGGCAAAGGCCTGCGTTTCGCCGGATCCGAGAACATCATTGTTCAAAATATACATATTACCGAGCTCAACCCACAGTACATTTGGGGTGGCGATGCAATCACCCTCGCCGGTACTGACTTGATCTGGATCGATCACGTAAAGACTTCGCTCATCGGTCGCCAGCATATAGTTGCTGGCTACGACCCAAGCAAGCGTGTGACTATCTCCAACACTGAGATTGACGGCAACACAAGCTGGTCTGCTAGCTGTGATAACCGCCATTACTGGGCTCTCCTACTCATTGGCAGTGGCGACAAGATCACCTTCCAGGGCAACTATATCCACCATACCTCCGGTCGCAGCCCCAAAGTTGGCGGCACTGGTGATGGAACTCTCCTCCATGCGGTCAACAACTACTTCTATGACAACACTGGTCACGCTTTCTCTATCGCAGCCGAGGAGAATGGTCGCGTTCTTGCTGAAGGCAATGTCTTCGAGTCTGTCAAAAAGCCCATCGAGGATGGTGTCGACCTGTTGTACTCAGTTGCCGACAATGGCGCGGCATGTAGCAGCCCGCTTGGTCGCACTTGTCAGGTCAACCAACTGACCGACAGCGGTGACTTCAGTGGTACCGCAACCGACTTCCTGAGCGGCTTCGCGGATGAGGGTGTTGATACTGAGGCAGCAAGTGGGGTTGCGGCGAGTGTGAAGAGCAACTCTGGTGTCGGCAAGTTGTAATTGGATATACAGAACCAGACTGTGTTGCAACAATACTGTCACCGTTTGCTGAGACAGGTTAGCAGCCTCATAACAAATACCTTATGCTTGCGCTTCGTTACACTTCTGAGATCTACTGTGATTTACATAAAAGTCAAGGTGTTTCTATTCTGAATTTGCAGCTACTTACAATCAACGCAAAGTTCAGAAACAGCGGATACACAATGCGTGCAGTAGCAGCTCAGCCCTACTTCCTGCGCCCCCAACCGTTCTGTATAGAGAATTTCTGTCGATATTCAGGAAGTTGACAATGATCGGTGCTGTGGCCAGTGGGTGATGATGGGCAATAACTGAATACCTCGTCAGATCTAATTCAGATTTCATCGCACCATTCTTTTCTGTAACAGTATTGATCCAAAGTAATAGGAGTGCCGAATCCAGCCTGTGATGATTGCATGGCATCCATAGGTGTTGTTTGGTAATATACTAACCGCTTCGGGTTTACCCGGTGTGCGCTCCGCCACCTCCAAGTCTGCCGACCCAGCCTCCACTGAGCCAACACACGCCGGTCACCAAACGAATGGAATCAGGCGCATCTGATGCCATGCATTGCAGAGTACAGCCTGGTACGAGGTTTCACCTCGGTCCAGGCTAACCCAATATGGCTGTCACGCAAGGCCTATTTGCGAGCTGCAGCTTGAAGCTAGGTCTCCAGCGAGGTCTTGCAGTCATGACAGCCATAATTCACCTTTAACTCCTCACGCCAGGACTGGTTATTGCAGCAATCATTAACGTTGCGCCTTGTTGATTCCCTCCATCTAATTCTACTTTCATACACAATCCTTGGTTTTCACCTTGCGTTACAACTTGCTTAACGTTGCGCGATGACTGCGACCTCTGGAGCAACTGGATCCGGAGATCCAGACATGATACTGATTAGCGAGCTCATGGAGGAGATTTCTCGACGCCCACCCGCCATAGCTGCCAGAAAGCTTCTCATCGAACATTATATCGCCGTTGGCTGGACTGATGCTGCTCTCGACAATGCGAAAGGGCTCAAATCACTTGCGCCCGGAGATATTGAGGTTGTGGGGTTTCTACAGATGCTTGAAAAGAAACCTGAGCCACCTGTGCCTGAGAAGTCAACACTATTCCCACCGCCAAAGCAAGCTACGGGACAGGTGACCACCGATGGGCTTGTGTGGGATGTCAAGACAGGTCGATACAAGAAGAAGATGGCAGTGAAGCCTACTGAGAAGACACAACAAGCCTCCATTGATATTGGCGATGACATCGATGCAGCCCGAAAAGATCTAGTTACGGGCTATCAAGCTCTTCGAGCCAGAGCAGGCTTTATATTCAACGATCTCATACATCTGCAATCCTTTCATCAAACGCAAAGTATTGTCCCATCAAGAAACACTGCTAGGATTCAACGGATTGTTGATGGACATGTGAATACATCGCCAAAACCATGTTCTCCCCGTACAACAGCCCGCGCTATGCGAAATAGCCCCGGCAATGCCGCAGCGATTGCTGTTACAGATATGGAGGAAGCAATGAGATGGCACAAAGACACTCTTGGAAGTACCTCAGGTACTATCGCCGACACGCTCCGGGCCGCTCTCGTCAATCGGAAGGCCGCGTTAGAAGTCGCCTTAACAGGCGATCTTAAGATCCATTGCGAGGTTGCGCTCATGCATATCGAGCACGAGCAACTCGGCCGTAACTATGCAAACACGGAGACGATGTATGGCGACGCGATCAAAGACATACCGCGTTCTAACTTCTACGTCACTGAGGATAATTATGCGTGGGATATGGAGGAACTAGTCGCTGCCATCAAGGCTGGCAGTGGGGTGCCGCGCAATCCGTTGAGCAAGCAGATGTTCACGCCAAGAGATGTGAAGGGCATATACATGCATCCACTCGCTAGACCGCTTGCCGCACTTGCGGTCGAGCAGAAGGAAATGTCCAAAGGAGTTCGACCCGAAACCGTAGCTCGCATGGAGAAACTGTCAAGCATTCTGCTTGAGGATCAGTCGACCGACACCTTACCGAGCCGCCATGCGGTAGATGAGTTCCTTGCATATGTTGCGACCTGTACGTGTTTTCATTGCTACTATTAATTCAATTCGCTAACACTCCAGTAGTACCCGAACTAGAACAGAAAGCTATCAATGGGCTCAAATGTCCTGCGAAGGATAGTCACACTGGTCAAGCCTACGACTCCAGCATCGGTGAGGCGGTACGCGATGCCAAAGGCAATAGAGTATGCTTTCATAAAGCAGGAGATTTCATTGGGCAGGCTGCTGGGTATTTAAAACAGCAGAAAGGGCTTGCACCCGACGGAGAGAAGTGTAGTATCCAGTGATGATCACCGTTGTCGTGGCCGACTTAGCCGTTGACAACCACGGATCAGGTCAGCCAAGTAATCTTGATAGTGCCAGCGAACACATGAAGACGCATTTCCTTAGATCAACGATAACTCGGTCATAGCTCGGCGACCGCAGCATGAGCAGGCGAGGTCTTTAAGTGAGACAACAGTATGTCTTAGCACAATGGATTCGGAGGCAGTGTACGTCCCTAGCACCCATGTTCTTCCGCGTTTATCTTCTCACATGGTTCGTCCGTGATATCATGCTCCACTTACACCGGCACAGCCTCTTCGCTTACCGCTGTCGTTTTTGTGTTCACGATCACTGTCTCTCTAACCGTATTTGGCTCTCGGTCAAGCCACCATTGGATGAGCCTCCCAGCTCAGCCTTTTGCGCAGTACAGTACGCTCCGAAGCTGCTTCGTTGAGCCTTGCGTGCCTGATAGGCACACTTCAGGTGTAGCAAATCTATTATTGCGGGCCACGTGGACAGCTCTACCTTGGTCTTTTCCCCACGTTAGTCCCCTAACTTGGGACACCACAGCTCATAGCTAAACTCACAATATTCGGTGAGGACTGTCAACAGGCTCCTACTATACTGGGTGACTTTTGATTGACCCTAACCATGCATCTTTGATAAAACTTCCCGACTTTTTATCTTCTTGGTCACACCACAACGACCATGTATGTCACCAACTCCCGAACGAGAATAAAAGTACCTTTAAAACATTCTTTGCTCTTCAACAAGGCCAAACACAGCGAGGACTGGCATCAAGCGATCGATGCTATTGCTGGCGTACTACACCCTTCGGATCCAAAATTCCCATATCCTCAGCTGAGGCAGGCTACCGATGTTTATCTCAAGAAAAAGGGCAGAATTTCACAAGCAGATGCCGATGTACGTCTGGCTATACTCGTTGATTCGCATGAAGCGAAGGACATTGCTGTTGCAGCCGCAGCCCATGCTATGACAGCAGGGAGTCTGAGAGCAGCCCTTCACGTGGATCTAAATGTTGCGCATGGAAGCTACTGGGGTGTGGAGACATGGCTGCAGTGCCTTATAGCAGCAAACCACAACAACTCTGCCTCGGTCACAGATCTGGAAGCAATATGGGCGCAACACCTACTTCCTTTCGCAACACACGGTCCTGGAGCAGCAGGGAAGATTTTGGTAGGCGTGAGTCGAGCGTTGAGGGAGTGTGCAACACCAAACATGAACGCAGTTCCATACTTCTTGAGCATGACAATTCGAGCCATCACCGACTACGGAGCACATCTGAAAGGCTTACAATTGAAGAACAACTGGACAGCTGCCTACGGAGCTTCATATTGGATGGCTGAGCTCGGTCGCACATCGCCAGCTTCAACACCACCCGGCTTCCTGCTACCAGAGCATATACTCGATGCTCAGTTCCCAGTATGGCGAGTTTGGGCAAGCTGGAGGCCAGACTTACGACTGCTGCAACTTCTAAGCTCCATAGAGAGTGACAGCGCGGCGATGCTCTCGGATCTGTTTGCTTTGGAAGGCCCTGACTTCATCTGTGGGACAAGTGCTACATTGCGGGAAGGTTTGATTGAGCAGTACGAGCCGGAACGAGGTTTCGTGAAATTCAGAGCATTGCTCATAGAAGTGCCCAGTCGCACAAAGAAAGGTTTGAGGGAGGTATTGGAAAGCGCCATCTCAACTCTGGTGTCGATTTGGACCACAGCAGGGCCCAATCGTCCCCAGCTGATAAGACTTTTCTCGGAAATCGTAATCTCTCGGACCATGACGCAAGAAGCCTTGAATCTTGTGCAAGCCGTTCTATTCATGTCAGGAGACACCAAGTCGAGCCTCGGACCCAATTACACAGACCCTGTGCTTCACGTCTATACTCACCGCGATGAACTTGATGGAAACCATATTCAGGAGTTGCAGGACCTCATCCGATTGTTCGACCATGATCGCTCATCGAACCTCCGCAGAATCCTTTGCACGCCCACCCTACTTCAAGGTATCACTCGGTGCATCCACGACGGCCAGACAGCTATCAGCGCGCTCATCAAACAAGAACAGCCATGGGCAGAGCTTGCTATTGAGTTACATACCTTTTGCACTGTAATCAAGCAGTCCAAGAGTGTACCGGTGGTGGGAGAGAAGATTATCGAATCACTGTGCTTGTTGCTGCCATCCTCGGCACATATGATGATCGCCATTGATATACATACCGCTGCACATGCTCAAAGAAAGAAAGATGCTCATCAGTCTGCCATTACAGGCGAATTAATGGGGGACTTGAGGTCCACAAAAGAACACTGTCAGCAAGTTGCAGCCCCTTCATATCTTACCGGCCAGACGAAAGAACCAATACACTCTCTGGAGGAAGTTGTGGAGCATTACATCTCGCATCGCATCCTCTTAGGATCAGCTCCTAGCTACATCTCGCAACGTACCTTCGAGTGGATCTTAAGGGTGTGGGAAGGATCCTTCGCACCCAATCTTACTCAGGAGCGACGATCATTGGCAGTATTGGTAGCGCATGTCACACACGAGGATGCGAATCTTCGTATCAGATGTCTCAACGGGCTTGCTTCAACCGAGGAGCACCTAGGTCCTGGTCTACTTGTTCGAGATCTCTTGACGGTATTGAGGGCCATGGAAAGAAGTCCTCAACAGAGCATTGTGGAACTCATACGGCTGTTGGCGAGCTGTCCCTCCTCCCAGGACTTCAAAGCGCAACTTCTCTGTTGGCGAGACCTGGCATATCATTTGATTGCGCAAGAGACTCGCGCTAGCAAGGGCGTAAGCCTTCTCGACCATGTTCTGGACACTATGACATCGTCAGAGTGGTTATCATTTATGACCGACGCACAGTCCGTATTCGTTTCTGATCCGGCATTGCCCCCAGACGATAATGCTGTGCCACCGATACTGCGACTCGAGTTGCAAAAACACTGGGCTCGGCTGACGCCTTACAATAAAACTCTTACACGGCTCGAAAAGACGTTAGGCAATGGAAGTGAAGCAATAAGATACATACTGGGATGCAGTGGCACACAAAGCAACATTTTTGCTATATTGAATGCTCTGAAACACGCGGAACAAGAAGCTGTGGAATCACTTCTTCACAAGTTTGTCGGGATCTTATCAGCAAAAGCCAGGAACGATAGGGAGGTCTCAGAGTGTGTTTGTGTCATTCTCCATGCGTCTACAGAGACAGTGGAAGTGTGCAGGAAAATATGGGATGCGAAGCACGGCTTCTTGATGATTCCAGGACTTTCAAGCCGCAGCCAATTGCCTGTCTCTGGTACCGATGAACGGCTAAAAGCAGTCGCCGTCTCTAACTTCACATCGCCAAAGACATCTCCAAATGATTCAGTCAATACTTTCGTTCCAATCGAACCGGTTGCCTCGAGATACGATGTCCCCTCCTCGATTGTCGAGGCCATGGTGGCTGGGTGGCTACTAGACAAGAAGGCCCCCGAAAGTACCAAAACTGCAGTCCATTTGATAGCCAGCTTACTGAACATCGAGCATACCAATCTTCATATCTCGAGAGAGAAACTTGAGGAAGTAACGAAGTTCTGGCAAAAGATTGAAAACGAGTTGATTCAAGAAGCAGACAGATTGGGACGCTTGCAGAAAGCACTGAAGAAGAAGGATCCTCCAGGCACATCCCTACTTCTGCAACAAATCGGCGTGCCCGATACGGTCGATTTCGATGAAGAAATCTCAAAGCTCCCCGTCGGAGTTATGGATTCGGTGGAAAGAATTGGTGATAACGAAATCGAGCTGACCTTCAGCTTGGCGGCCTTCACCCGATTGCAACGTGGTGCCATGGGCGTTCCGGAAGCCGCTAATACGATCATGCTTCAGCTATTGCTTGACTCAAATAAGGCCTTGCCCCCAGCATTCTGCTTGCATTACGATACCGACCAACACTTGGAGACAACACCGCATACAAGATACAGCTGCTCAGAAGGATCCGAGAATCCTACAAAACAAATATGCACATCGAAACAAACAGGACTCACGTGGCAGCTGGGCCGAGTCATCTTCTCCAAGCTGCATCAAGGGGAAACAGGGATCAACGAAATCCATAGGCATGTGACGGCATCTCTGCCTGACATATCACGGTATTGCATGTCATGTACTACCACACAAGAACCAACACCAGCCAGCTTTTGTCGCTCTACACCCTGCGATCTCACTCTTCACACTTGCGCCCGGCTCTGGTATTCCATTCCTCTCCATGTCCGCATACCCGAGATCCGAACTGATACCTTCGCCGTGGACATGGCCCTGTCTTCCATCTACGCAGCAGCAATGAGCTCCAAGCCTGAACTTCTTCCCAACTGCCCTATTCGTGGTATCGAGCTTGTCAAGTCTATACTCAACTCCTTACCCACCATGCAAATCATGCGAGACGCTGTCGACCTCTCCTCCGTACTCAAGTCTTACCACCCACAAGCCGAGACGCTCGTATCCTGGGCCATCGTCCACCATCGCGGCTTCCTAGCCACGGCAACTGGGCTCCTTAAGATCCCAAACCTCTCACAAGGAACACACCAATTCGTGCTAGCCAACGCAAGTCCTAAACTTGAGAATGCGTTCGTACGTAAAATTCAAACGACAAAACAAGAGACCATGGCGCTCTTCCATGGCACATCTCTCGACCGGCTCCCAGCTATCCTTGCTCAAGGTCTGCGTATCTGCTCAGGCACACCGCTGCAACGTACCGGCGCCGCGCATGGCAAGGGGATATACCTCTCGGATGATCCTTCAACAAGCTTTTACTACAGCGCTGCAAGTCTGAGCTGGAAGAACAGTGGGCTGAGCAACATGCGGATGTTGCTGGGATGTGAACTCGTGGGTAGTGCGAGCAAGATTAGTGGAGCCATTCATCTTGTGACTGATGTGGAAAGTGTGATTGTGAGGTACATCTTGATGTTCACGAGAGACGCGAGAATGCCGATCCGGGGGCATGTCGAGCCTGCTATGGCGAGTGGAATGAGGGCATTGAGGAGCGGCGCAGTGTAGCTCACTGCCGTTTTTCAAAGCTTTATGTTTGTAGCGTCTGTCTAGCATTTGTCGTCTTTCTCCTCGTGGAAACATCGCTCTTTGCCAACTATGACCTGACCAGAGCCTGAATCGTACTCGGGGAGGCCAGACTTCAGATGAGGCTCGCTTATTGCATAGTGAGTGGGGCAACAGAAGATAGAATTAGGTACCAAAAATGAACCTTACACCGCAACACAGCAAGCGTTTCACTTTATTCCTGACGTTCCAAGTGCAAAAAGATGCCCTCTGCCCGAATCGAACGAGCGATCTTATCATGTGCTGACCGAAGTCATACTAGTGATACGCTTTACCACTAAGCCAAGAGGGCTCGTTGCTGAGCCACCAAGATCCAACTTTGTTGGATCGACTTGTGGCCAACTAGGGATTTGCAGAACTTATATACTCGTCTCAGAATCTACAGCGACGTGCCCCGAGTCATATTGCTAGACATGTCGTATCTTTGTGGGGTCGGCGATATCTACATTAACAGTACTCGCTGATATCCAGTCACCATTCTTTCTTCGCACTGCTACTCAAACTGCTCACAAACATACACCTGTGATCTCAGCGCTTCTTTGAAGCCTGCTTCTCTGGAGCCGGACTTTGACCGCGGCTGTTCGAGTTGGAGTCCGTTGTTTTGCCCGCCATCCACGACGCCAAATCGAAATTCTGAATCTGCTGCGCCGTCTGAGTTGTGCCCGAGCCCAGAACACCATTCTTCTGCATCTCTTCCATCTCGGCCTTCATCTCAGGGTCCATGTTCTCCATCAGCTTGGGCATGCCAAACATGAGCAGACCGGAGAAGACAGCCATGAGAATCATAGGGTTCTTCAGGAAGGAAAGGGGTGAGACTGTGACTGTTAGTAAACTGTTAAAGGCGCATGAGTAGTAGTGTAAGACTTACATCCAGCACGCTCCTGGTAGAACTGCTTCTGGCTAATTGGTCTGGCCTCGATGACAAGGCCATTACCACCCTCTCCTCTGCTCTCGCCCTTGTTGTCCCACTCATTGCCCAAAAACGTTTGCCAGGATTTGATCACTTCCTTCTTCTCCCCACTACCCTCGACAGACTCCTCGATGCTGACGTCGATGCGCAGAGGCTCGAATGCGTAGTCCCGACAATGTACGGTCGCAAGATAGCTTCCGGTGCTAACATTGTTGAAGTTGAAGGTGTTGGAGCGGGTCAGATACGCATCCAGTGGTGGACCATTTGACTGCAGAGTAGCGTGGGTCGTGGAGGAGAGCGCGGAGGGGTTCACTACATGTGTGGTAGGAATTTGCAGCAGCAAGCGGGCTGCAGAGGTGACGGTTGCCAGCGAGGCAAGAACAGGGAGTGAAGTGCGCATTTCGTGACAATAACAGTGATGATGCCTGCTCGTGGAGCTCACGATTGCTTGCAAACGGTAGAGCTCTTGGTCGCGGCATCTTCGGCCGCCGGGCGAACGTGTGCCCGCCCGAGTCTCACCTTATTTGGATGGTACGCTTTTGACAGCCCTCACGTTTCCGGCAAACTATCTGCCATGAAACATTCGGAATGGTCAAGTGGAGGCTTATCGCCGTGTGAGCTATGCAATGATGCAAGTTCTTTGATTAAGAACGCATGTTTGAAGAGGCAGTGCTGCATGATACAGGGGGCTGCGGCTGCAGCCTGAGGATGACATGGTGCAGCATGCACAGCCTCTCATGACCCTCAAGATCGTGCTTACACTTTAGAACAATGTGTAGGATCCAACATACATCAAGTTCCCTCATATTTATGTTTGCTCTTCTCCTTCCTTGAGGGTATTCTGTCCCTACTATGGCAGAATTCGCAGCAAGCATCATTGGCATCGTCTCTGCTGGCACAAAGGTAGCACTGGTGCTGTCACAACTCCCCGCAGACGTAGGATCAGCTGGCCACGAGGCAAGGATGATTGGCGGTGAGATCCGGTCATTCTGTTCAGTCCTGAAGACCCTTGGCGAAACGATTGAGAATCTTGAGAAATCGCCCCGTTATGCTCACTGTTCCGAATTGATTAAGGACATGGCAGATGACAGTCTGCAGATGTTCACAGAGATCCTTAACGCAGTAGACAAACTTAAAAAGATGACGACGGGAAGAGGAGGCAAGGATGGCAATTTTGGACTTGTTGAGCGAGTCCAATGGGCAGTCTTCAAGAAACCGAAGCTTTTAGTCTTGCGAGCCGCAATTGAAGCTTACAAGACGAACCTGACATTGATGCTGAGCACTTTGAGCACAGCTGAGAGGGTTAGACGAACGTGCGTTGCCACTGTATCAGTGGAGATGACAAGTAACTGACGAGCGGCAGATCTAAACCGCACAACGCAGCCACTATAGCTCAGGATAGGCAGGATCGGATGCTACTTGAAAGTCTCGAGTTGGATCGCGAAGCAACTTTAATTGAGCTTGCACAGGCCGAACGGCATTATGAAGCGGCAGAGTCATCTACCAGTATACCTGGTGCGGCTCCCATCACCAGCCCACCAGCTTACGACACAATTGTGACCTACGTCGATCCAGAGGACTCTGGCTTGGTGAGCTCAGCTCGCGATGAAATTCGGTCCATAAGATCCAGCCTTTCGAGAGCTGCAGTTATCGATCACGAAGACCTTGAAGCAAAGATTGTCCGTCACAGCAAACGAGTCTCCAGCATGTTAGAGGACGACAAAAAGAGGCTATCACAGCGCTGGTCGTTGAGTCTACAAGAAGATTCGGGGAAGATTCCAGACGACATCCCGCTGAAGCTGCCGGATAAAGCTCCTGGCGCGGATATTTCTAATCAGAATGCACCGAACTCGGTGCGGAAGGCACCAACTCCTTTGACTGGGCTGCAAGACGAACGTGGGGGATTATCGGTGTTCGATCCGCGCATGACCGCGCAATACAAGTTGTTCTTGTCATGGATTGCTCAACTAGAAGCGCCGGAGCGGCAGGAAGTACTCGGCACATTGAAACACGATATTCGACAGTTGCACAAACGAAGTGCAAATCTTTCAGGTCAGTCA
This sequence comes from Boeremia lycopersici, assembly GCA_022609225.1. Lineage (NCBI taxonomy): Eukaryota > Fungi > Ascomycota > Dothideomycetes > Pleosporales > Didymellaceae > Boeremia > Boeremia lycopersici. Next base: position 376,114 of record JAGKPY010000011.1, on the reverse strand, counting down.
TTTTCATCTTACGCAACTCCTGTTCCGTGTCACAAAAGTTGCATCTCATGGGTTGGAAACGGGTCGCCCTACGTAAGAGGGACATAGACTTGAGCCTCTGGCAGCCCTACCCATACCAACAATGATTTAGTCATCTCCAATATCACACCTGAAGTTACACCCGTATCTTCACCGGTCCGGAGCATATCAGGTCTACTGTCGTCTTTCAGATCGACCGATTCGATGTCCACTACCAATTTCGACCGACAAACGCTTAGATCTCGGTCAGGTTCTCGACGTAACCGCAAAGTATCCGCTTTGCCAGCTTTACATTATGCGGAGCCAACTGATACTAGTGCCAGTTTCTTGTTGGATCGAAGTCAGAGGCCACCAGGAAGGAGGCCTTCTCCAGCAAGTCCCACGTCACCTCTTGAAGACACAGGACGTTTGCTAGGCATATCTCGCCCTCGGCCTTTATCGCCAGCGTCGATGAGTATCGAGTCATCTACCGCATCGAGTCCTCGACAAGAAGTACTTGCTAGACTTACAGGCCTCGGACAGGAGCCGAGTTCTCAACCAGGGTCTGCGTCTCTGCCAGCACTGTCCTCTGTTGACGAGACTTATTCGCTGCCCAAGATTCGCATCTCCAAGCACCGCAGATCTCGCTCTGAGCACACATTAAGTGTAGCCAGACTAGGTGCCCCTCCTATTGACCACCATGCATCACGCAGACGGTCTGTCCATGACTTGCATCAGGAAAGTGAGGTATCTGGAGGCAAGGAATCCCGGAACCTTGCATCGGACACGTCTGGCAGCGACACTGACGACGAGGGCTCGTCAGCGTGGTGGAAGTCCCTCGGCAACATCTCACCTCAGCCCTACCACCGGCCAGACCAGATTCTGTCGCGCACAAAATCCAAGCGGCAGCTAGCCATGCAAGATGTGTATGCAGGTCCAGCCACTCCGCCGCATGGGCGTCTGGTGGATCTAGTGGAACTCAGTAATACCGTTTACGATGCCTCGGCTCTTCGCAGTGCTTTGGTACACACGCACAGTCGGAGTAATACAATTGTACATGGCGGTCATCAAGCAAAGACCATTAACGTTACCACGAGATGATCGGGTAAATAAGCCGACAGCCGCTCGACGTTCTGGCTGGTTCTCTGTGCATAATTCATTAGGAGGCTACTGGAACTTTTGAGGCTATACTACACATTAAATGACATTTTAGACATTACTGTGACAAAATATTTCTTGGCACCATGTAAGTGTTTCGTAGTTCAGCTCTGTTGCGAAGAATCGACGACCATGCACACCATCGGTATTGTCCGACTATCACAGCCTTCAACTAAGACATAAGCACCGACAACCATTCACAGAGCACAGCAAGCACACATCGACGTTAAGTAAACACGTCAGCACCGTACGCAACATCGTACCACCCCAAAATAGACATTCAATAGCTCCCCAGCCTCACTACCGCAGCATCCACCAACCTGTGTTCACGCACGACTCGTATTATCCGACTCGCCTCGACGACTCAGAGGCCTTCTCGCCTTCAACGTCCCGACCGCTCGTCGCGGTGGGGTCGGCAGCGATCCGATCGCTCAACACCCGCACACGAGTCACAGATGCGCGCCGCTCAGAGCTGGCGCTTAGATGGTGCACGCCGCCGCCTGCTGCAAACTCAGTCCTTCATTCACGGGAGGGATGCAGCCACTCAAAGATAACAGCGCCGTGTGCCGTGCCATCGGAACACTGGTCCATGCCGGCGTGAATCGGGGGTCCAATTGTGTTGTGCGGTGCGCGTTGGAAGGTTCGGCGCTGGACGAAAGGCTGCTTTGGCACGTGTTGGGGTCTGCGGAATGAGCCGCCCGAGGTCATTAGAACTATCAGCCTCCTGAAGAGTGGTACCTTTGCACGCGGACTTTCATAGTTGCCGGCACAAGTTCTCAACTCGCATACTCTGACCACTTATGAAACACAGCTCCGCAACTTTTGAAGACAAACGTTGCCAAAAGTTGAAGAAATCTTACACCGAGAATCTTACCTGCTTCGGCATCTGTCATTGAAGGCCCAACTTGCCAGTTTCTTTTGAACAGCCACGCATGTGACAACGCGTTCAGCTCCATATTAGGCAAGCAGCGAGATTTCAGGTCTCTATCACTGACCCTGGAGATTGACGGCACACGAGCAAAAGGGCGGCTGTTTCGACTAACGCGTGGTCCATGCGTTCAACGTTTCGGGATGCTTGCAGCGATCACGAGCGGGTCGTCAGTTTTGCCAGGGCTGGGAGTCATCAGTCCAGAAAAGTTTTGGTAAGTATTGCACAGCAGTGATGATCTGGCGATCAGAATGTTTGTTGTCTGGACACTGAACGTCTTGATTCTTGTCTTGTATGAGGTGGCGTCACGGCACGTCAATTTTGTGCGACGGATCTGCCTGCCCTGCGTTCGTATGGCTGCAGTCCCTGCACTGCCCAGCCACCGTGCTCCCAAACAGCCGGTGCCTCAAGATGCACCTTGTTCTCCTTTCCAATCACCACACTTGCTACCCACCCATGCGACTTGAGCTCCCGTCGAGCGAATAACAAACAAAATGAAGAATCCCGAAACGCCCCCTAGGGTATATGGGCAGTGGTATGCCAGCCCAGTGAGAAGAAAGTTAATGAGGAATGATCATGAGACATCGTATGTTTCAAGATACCTGAAAGGCGAAATCCAAACAATAGAGCGGAGCGTAAATGGCGTGCCAGAATCCCTAGCATCTTCTCGTCGAAGATTAAGCGTTTAGAAGTTTGATGGACAAATGGAAGTCTCGTATGTATGAGTTGGTCGATAAAGCTATATCCGTGCGGGGTCCATTAGATTGCTGGCGCTTTTCGAAGGGGTGGAGAAACTAAGTGCACGCATGCTGAAATATGGCGAAGTACGAGAAGAAAGGGTATGTGTGCGAGCAATGCTAAAGGCTCGCCGATGGAACCAAAAATAGAGTGTTGTTGGTCAAGCCTTTAGTCCAGAAAGCGTATCGAAGTAGCCCTAGGGCAGCGAGATATTACGAATGGAACAGGTCCCAGGCTCTTGCACACAGACCAATGAATTCTTCCTTCTTCTTCTGCTGTGTCTCTGGCGAGTCACGACCCTCTCCAAACGGTCCGATACGGGGTGCTTGGCGACCAAGGGGGGGAGTGCCGTTGTCTCGCTCGTATTCGTCGCGACCCCGCCTCCTGGAACTGCCACTGCGGAGAACGTCAGGGTGTGGAGCGTAGGCTGACTGTCCGTTCTTGGGCATGGGTGAGGGTGGTGTTGGGGGCTGGTGACCGCCGTAGTGAACCAGACGGGGCAGAAGATCCTCACGGCCACCAGAGAGCGACTGCACTGCCTCCTCGGCGGACTTGTATTCGCGGGGCCTTGATGTCAGTGGCGGTGGTACAGAGTGGGGAGCAGCGAATCCTGGAGATGGCAGGGGTGGCTGGTTGGAGTGCGATGAATGACCAGGGCTGTGATGATTCCTTGCAGTGTGAAGGGGCTCTGGGAAGACGTCTGAGATGGGTGGCAGACGGTTGTTGGTTTGGTGCGCCGGCACATGGTGGATGTGGGACGATTGCGAAAGACCCGATGGGCCATTGGCAATCTGCCTTGAAAGCAGTGCATTGCTGCGAAGGCCAGTGAAGGTCTGGTTGATGGGTGCCGACTGGATGATCCTGTCGTTGGCGAAAGTCTGGTGTGCGGGAGGTGCAATGGTAAGACCAGGGGGAGGGCCCTTCCTCTTTGACGTCTGGGGCGTCTTGATGGTGCGTCCAAAGGCACCGATCTCGGTGCTTCGCGGGGGCTCCTCTTCTACCGGGGCACCCTTGCCGCCGTTCTTCTGGCGGGCCTCAATGATCTGCCTCTGCCTCTCGCGGACGTCCAGACTGCGCTGCAGCTGCGAACGCATGGTCGGGTCCTGGGTGTGGAAGCCGGGCGACAGGCAGGCGAGGCCCATGTCCATGACGTTGGCACTGCCGGGGCCAGAGGGCCTCGCAGTGAGGGCGCCAGACGAGTGGACGATGTTGTGGTTGGACAGGTCCAAGCGGCGGGGGCGGTGGCGGGTGGTGGTGGAGGGCATGTCGGGCGAGGCAGGCTCCTTCTTGACGACTATTCTGGGCGCCGGGGGGCCGCGTGACCTGCTCGAAGAAGGGCGGTTAGACTTGGGAGTGCATGGATAGGCGTCGAAGCGCGGCGGCGACAGCGAGGTGGAGGTGGGAGAGGAGGAAGAAGGATGACGGCGGTGCGTCGAAGGAGAGCGCGACGAGAGACTGAACGACGTACGAAAGAGGCGAGCGCTTTCCCTCCGCTCTCTGCTGCATGGCTGCGTCACTACTGGAGGAGGTAGGTGAAGCATTGTAGTCAGGCAGGCGTGAGTGCTTGGAGGTGGGCGTCACGTTGAGGGGAGAGACGGTGGAGGGCGCAATGGCAGCATATGTTCTGCTGGAGCCGACGCCGTCTGCGGCTGCCGGTGCCGCATACTGGGCAGGGATCGGGGAATTGGCGACGACGGAGGTCATGGCTGCGTCGTAGGGTGGCCCGCACGAGAGCGAGGGAGGGGCAGAGATTGTAGGAGTGTCGCAGGATGCTTTAGACTAAGTCCGCTACACTGCGCGTCGAGAGAGGCCGCGGCGGGGACGGCGGGGCAGGCCGGGGCAGTGGCAGGCAGGCAACTGGAGCGCAGCACGGGGCGAGAAGACGGTGAGCGCGGCAAGTGCGCAGTTCAGGAGGGCAGGCAGGACTCAAAGGCAGCTGCGAGGCCGTGAGGGGATACAAAGGTAAAATGGCAGGCACGGACGGCGCTGCTAAAGAGCAAGCCGGCCGCCAGGGCAGCAGCGACGGGCCAGGGTGTCGCTGCGGGCGCGCTGGTTGGGCCACTCGCGCCCCGGCCTGCATGCTTGGTGCTGGACCACTGCTGGTTCCGCTGGCCTGCCTGCCTGGGCGAGCAGAGTGTCGCTCCCGTTACAGCAGACGGGCGCCACACGAAGGACGGGTGTTTCAGGCTGCTCGAAGCAACGGACGGCCCACCTGCTCGCGCCGCACTGCCTGTCCTCGACCCCGGCCCGCCGACACGCTGCAGCTGCGAGCTCCAGCGCACCAGCGCACACGGCCACGCTGAACCGCGACGCCTGCAGCCGTCAGCACCACTCAGCGCCCGCCGCGCCCGTCAGGCGGCGCCGTGCTGCTCGCCCCAGCTGCGCGTGTAACGCCGCCCTGACTGGCCGCCCAGCGTTGCAGCGTGTTGCCATTGCCAATACCGCGCGCCCGCCAATCAGCGCCCGCCCCGCCCGCTTACGCTCTTCCGCCACTAGGCGGGTTTCAATGTTTCACGCGGTTTGATCACGCTCGAAGCGGTCTTATCGACAGGCAGCCAATTGCTGCCTGTCCGCCTGCCTTCCACGCCCATCGTTTCAGCGCGCACGCACACGGACGCACCTTCTGCACCTGATGTGCAGCTTTTGTCCAGTTCCACTCTAAAACCTCCGCCCCCGGCGCAGCACCGCCGACACACCAGCACCAGCCAGCCTGGTGCTGAGCACCAGCACCACGCTGCCCAGCATCGCTGCTCGCCAATCATGTGACCCCCACTCCCCGTTCGCCGTCATGCCACTGCTTCCACGTGGTGCTCAGCATCAACCTGGCTGTGGGTAATAGCAGGCCGTCAATAGCGTATATGATCTCCAGCACTATGCCCTTACATGCCCGCAATTTGCCTCCTTCGAGCATCCCTCGGATCGCAACTCCCTCGCTGCAAGAATGCATAACGGGCCCAAGATTAATACGTGCCGTTGCCCAGCCCACGCCTGCTTTGTTTGCAGCCCAGACATCCCAACACCAGAGCACCTCGTCCAAGACGTCGCATGCCAGACGTCTAATTTCGTCTCAGCACGCGGCCCTTGCCCGTTGCTTCAGCTCCAAACGGCCATCTGTCACTTCTGTCAGAAGCACGAGCACCACTGCATGACACTCATATTCTGCAGTCGCAAGATCAGCGCCTAATTGAGATTGATCCTCCTTCATAACATAATCCAGGTCCTCGAATCATGGTATCAATCAAACGCTACGAGTCCTGCTGATGTTCTCCGCTCCGCCCAATTCCCGCTGCCCGAAGACGAAAACCTCATTTCCGCTCGTGTGCGTCTGGGCTGTCTGCAGCCGATCAAATTTCCCATGATGTGCAAGGACTGGTACGATCCTGCATTGCATTGACAAATCCTAGAGAGACTCGGGGCAATTCATGGGGCCTTCACTTTATCCGGGCACACAACCGTTCCTGCAGTGGTGATCAGGTACGGTGTAAAATTCACTTTACCTATCTCTTCCAGAAGCGGTAGTCGCTTCGACATCGAGCGAACCGTGTGGGTCTCAACGGTGACTTGCATGCAACCGAACGACTGGGACAGGCCCTGCGAGAGCTTGAGCCAAAGAGGCACCTGATCTACGGAAACGCTATTTCGAGTATATGAGTACTATACACATGTACCAGAGAATGACACTTGGACTAGAGTGCAAGGTGTCCCTGAGCCCGTTACGTTGCAAATCTAAGCAGATCGCAGTGTTGAGATGCACTGAGATATGCACCGCACGGAGCCTCAGATCACATGCACTGCTGTATCGCCAACGTGCAGGCCGATCATATGCATGGCTGCATGGTACCACCAGTGGCCTCACCCATCCTGGCTGCCATCAAACGATCGTTGGAATCCTCATCAGTGATCCGAATTCACAGTCCAGTGGCCACAGGTCCATGTCAGCACTTCCCCAACTTCACCAATGCCACCACTTCATGTCTAACAATCCAGAATATTTCGGGTGACCCTACCTTACAACTGTTTGTCCGACCACGTTGTGTAACCTACCCAATGGATCTCCTAGGTGTCGTTCCACTGTCCTAATCCCCTCTATTCCATCTACTTTGAGCCGCACACGCCCGTTACTACCATAACTTTGGTATGCGCTGCACGTCGTACCAATACTTGTGCTTCCCCGCATGTCGCACCACTCAGCAAACGAGCTGCACGTCGATCAAAGCAGACATCCCTGAGACTGCACGCGATGTAAAGTCCTCGGGCCAGTAGGTAAGGTAAACGACAGCTCGTCGCGAGCTACACCGCCATGCGCGCATCCGTATAGCGGGCGGGCGATCCCGCGTCTTTGTGGCTCGTGAGTGCTGTTTCGTGCAAGTACCCGTGGATCTTTGACGTCACTAGACAGATCTAGCCACGAGCGGCATGCCAGAGTAAGACCATTCGACACGCTCTCCGTGAGTCCTGGACACAGCAGCGGATAACTAACTAGAGCGGTGTGCCCAGCGGCAGTATCAATAGACCGACCCACGATGCATCCGAGAGGGCGAGCAGATTGCAGATGTACGACAGCTCGCTTGCAGAATCTGCGTTAGCGACTGTATGAGAAGGTTCTGAATGTCTCGCGTTTGGAAATTGGAGTGTCCACTGCAGGATGAGCAATTTCGACTCAACATCACCTGAATGCATACATGCAGCTGTCGAGACTCAGGCTTCGGGGCGAGGCGGGACGTCCTGCAGAAATTCTTATCTGATTCCGTTCACTGACGAAAATACGCACTCTTCCAGCACTAGTGTAAGACATGTCCACGCATACCTGAGACTACAGAAACTTGCTCTGGAATTTGATCAGCAGGTAGTTTCACACCCGCTGACTGACACCGTGGGACCACCGAATTCCGCCCATACAGATCCTGGTACATACACCTTCCACCAAAACCCGTCCAGTCAGAGGTTATCCTCGAAGCGAGCACCGCTCATAATTAGTATGAGATTCATGATAAACAGCTAAGTCGAGTCGTCCACGTGGCCATGATTCGAGAATCATACCCCAGCAGAGACATAGTACAGATTGATGGCGAGTTATAGAAACAGCTGTCTTTCATTAGACTCGAGACTCGGGGTTGGTAGGTTCGAGATGACCAAGCATTGAAAGATTTTCATCATGTTGCGCGGGAAGGACATTTGTTGCATAATATGGAAGTTGCGGCCAATGTTAGGAGAACTAGGCTGGCGAATTATTATATGCACAGGATGCTGGCGGACTGACTTTTGGTAGATAGCTCGAGCTTCTCTTCTTGCCTCCAAACATGTGTATCACGTATAATGCAATATGATGGATCAATCATTAGTGATCCAGGCCTGTAGACACGACCCAGCACCCGGCTCTGCCGGAAGAGGAATATGCGGGCCGGTTTCAATATAAGTCCCTAGGTCAGAGAAGCCGGGCCAATTACCAACGCATAGGGCAGTACCACCCATCCACGGCAGCGACCATGAAGACACAAGAACAAGACTTGCATGAGTGGAACAACATCTCGGAAATTATGCGAAACGGGTGATTGCCGACGGACTTCAGCAAGGTGCTCCGATCTGTCGACATCGAGATTCGAGAATCTGACTCGATCGCGATTCAGCATAGCCTCTCAGCGAGAACAAGCAAACAAATTGTGAGATCTAACTTGCAGAGTCAAACAGTGTCAACACACAGAAGCTAGTGCTTACAGACCCTTATCGAGATGCTTTACATACGTAGTATGATCTGCAAGACACGGCGGAGAACGTTTTTGTTACCACTTTGATCTAATCAGCACTAGCACTGACATATACAAGCGAAAGCTGATCCATGAGGAGACTCTATGTCTACAAAGTCTAACTGTCAGAGGTGGGCTATCAGGACTGCGAGGTGATTGCAGTTGGAGTGCTACTACAAAGCGTTTTGATGGGTAACTTTGCACTGGATTGATGAACAGCCTTGTGAACGAGCAAGCTACTGCGTACTCTTGCGCAAAGAGCTACGCAACAGAGGACATCACCACAAGCTCTGATGATACGGCAGTAAAATGCTCCTGAGCTTTTCATGAACGATAGCACGTGCAGTCTCACCGCTATCAGGCAATATAACCTACATACTAGAGGTGATGGGGCATTGAGCACACAAGGATACCTTTGAAGGAAGAAGCCATTACACACCTTCTACTTACGCTCCTATCCAACGTCACTTCCAGCAGTGCAAGCTCGCTCACCTCTTGTACTGTCATTGATCTCCCCAATCCCGTTCGTTTTTCTGGAGCGTGTCCTTCTCACCCACACTCACATGTATCAGCTTTTTCTGTCGCTTGCTTGCACACCATCTGCTTTGCGCAACAATCCTAATATTACCATGGATCACGACAAGCTTCGAGAGTGAAAACGATACGAAGATACACGACCTGTGGGAGCAGGCAAGAGGTGGGCAACTATCGATGATGCAGGTCTCGAGTCTCCGAAGACTTACAAGCATTAATGGTGAATCTAAGGTCAACGTCAGCTTCGCCCCCAGTACCAAGTCATCATCATGATAAGTGCACAAAGCTGCGTAATTATAAGCTCCAGCCTCGTCTCAATTACCACCGGTTGACATCAATTACTGCCGACGGTGTGTAGACATATGATCGTCAACGCAATACTGCAAGAAGCTGTTGGAAGTATATCCCAGATATTTGAGGCTATTATAGCCTCTGTGACAATGACTCGACTTTGACAACAAGACTATATAAAGTTATTAACAGTAAGGCCCGATACTGTCCATCGCCTCTACGAAAATCACCTTAGTGTATGTCGGGAACGATACGCAGACCGTTTGGTAAGAACCAATGAGATGAATATTATCCGGAACCCGGTCGTTTGCTCCTAATAGTTGTAATATTATACTGACTACCTAAGTTTAGTGCAATAAAGTGGATGCTGGTACCGAAGTATTGTTATTGAGACAGGCATATCTATCAACGTTTATTGCCCGTATTCTTGCCCTGCATGTCTTCGCACCCTTGTGTGAACCTTGATCCGAGCCATTGAAATACTTCAGCCCTACTATAGCAAGGGTACTTTGCGGTAATGCGCCAGCCGCGACAAGTAACAGGCGCCAATCGCGATAAGTCATGGCAGAATGGATCGAAAGTATGTCACCGTCGACATTTAGTTTCGTCTCCGAGGAATGCAGCGGTGACGGGGCGTTTCCTGTGCGGTTCTTTTCTCCTTTTCGGTTCATCCGGGTGTACCAGAATCCATTCAGATCCGTCTCTACGGTCTACAACACCAGAGCAAAACGAAACCAGATCATCTGTGATTTATAGTGGTATATATCCATGGCATGATAAGCCGATACGCCGTTGAACTACTTGATATTGACGACTTCACACAGAAGTTGAAGAGCAGGGGCGCGCCGGTCAATGCACATTGTAAGAACCCGAGTTGTATAAATCATCGCTCGATGCGATGTAGCATTGCAATTACTAGGCTACTATGATCATCCAGGTTATCAGGATTGATTGACCGCCTCTCGTCGTTAAATATAGCTGTACAGAGAACAGACTCCGCTACAACGCTTCGTCTCCGATCTGAAGCCTAGAACAGACACTCTCAAGCCTCATTTCTCTTCATGGCTCGGTTTACTCGTCGGCCTCGATGTCGACGACGGTCTTGGTCCACTGACGGGCCGGGACCTTGCGCTTGAACAGGATGTCGATCTCGCGGTAAGAGCGGCCCTTCATCTCAGGAATGAAGAAGTATGCCAGCACGAAACAGACGAAACCTGTTCCGCCCCAGACGTAACCGCACTTTCCACCGAGGTTGGCTTGCTGTATGGAGTCAGTACTGTCTTTTATGGGAGTTGGAGGGGAGTTTTGCTTACATCAGCGTTGAGCATGTAACTTGCGAGGAAGATACACGGGATGTTGACGATGTAGTATGCGGCACGTCCGACACCGGTTGTCAGGGGCCTGAGACGAATGGAGGATGTCTCTCCGATGATGACCCAGGAAGCAGGAGCAGGGCCCAGGGTGAACAGGACGGAGACGATGAGACCCAACGACGCCTGTGCCAATGAGGCTGCGGTCGATTGACCGACAGATCCAGCGATTCCAAGGGCCACCAGGAAGGCAACGTTGATGAGCGAACCCCAGACGTAAATGGTGCGGCGGCCGATGTACGAGGTCAAGATCCAGGAAAGCATAACAAAGACCCACTGGAGGGCTGATGTGATAAGACCCATTGCGAACGCGGTGTCAGTTCCCATGCCGGCCTCTGCAATGAAGTTAGTGAACCTGCTCCAAATAGAATCGCGAACAGTCTGACATACGCTTGAAAAAGTAGACAGCCTGGTTGGCGATAAGGTTACCAGTCAAGTTCTGTGCCGCGTATACACCACAGACAATGAGGGTACGGTAAAGATCAGTGCCCTTCCACAATTCCACAAGGTTAGGCTCCTTGATGGTCTTCTCGAGATCAACGGTACGGCGCATCATGGCGACTGCCTCGCTGGCGTTCACCCTTGTCTTGCGTCCCAGACGAATAACCGACTTCTCAGCCTCCTCGAGACGGCCCTTTCGGACCAACCACCAGGGGCTCTCAGGTGCAATGTAAAGAAGAATAGCGAGAGGAGTCGGGAACATCCATTGAAGGGCAATTGGGACCCTGGAGATTGTGTCAGCTGGATTTTCACCTAGCGTGTGAAACAGAACAGTGCTTACCTGAAAGCGATCGGGGCGTTGATCGAGTTGTAGTAGTAGGTGACTCCACCAACAATAATGGCGCCGATGGCCCAGAACATTTGCAACATCTGAGTAGCAGGAGCTCGCAGTTGAATCGGAGTAATCTCACTGCAGTACGCCGGAGCGTTCGCGATGAAGATACCCCAGGGAATACCCTCAAGAAGCTGGGAGACGAAAAAGATTGGGAGCGAATCGCCGAAGTACATGACGAAGATGAAGCAGTTCAAAAGCATCAGGCCCGTAATAGTCGCCCATCGGTATCCGATCTTGCTGGTAAGGGGGCCAGCCAACATGACACCGATAATCGCACCAACCGGTCCACCCATTTGGAGAGCGGACTGCCAGCTAGCCTCGATAAGGTGCCTACCGGGATCCTCAAGTGTTGGGCTGTGAACACCGTATCTGTTTGCAAACGCAGGCAGGGGAATGAAGTTGCCCATGAGGAAAACACAGTAGGACTCCATGACCTGCAATTGATGTTAGCTGCATATACTTTCGCGAGAAAGATCACAAAGGTGACTTACGATCGTGCACGACATGATGAAGGCCCAGGTGGCAGCCATGGGGTACTCCTTCACGGCCTGGAGAACACCGGATTGCTGCTCCTCGACCTCGGCCGCCATGGCAGCGGCCTTGTACGACTCCATCTTCGCCTCGGCGTCAAGGTTGTTCGAGTCATCAAGGTTGTGGTGATTCTCAACTTGAGAGATACCCTTCTCGCTTCGCGCCTCGAGCGCCTTCTGGTCGATGGGCTCACTCATGTTTGCTGATGTGGGCCGCAACAGCAAGTGTGTGGGGAAGTTGGGGAAAGAGCTGGAGAACCGAGCGATGGGGAAAAGCATCCACCTTTAAACAATACAGGGGCCGCCTCTGGGATTTGATAACCTCGCAACATTCCATCAATCACAGTACCTAAGTCCTAGATCGGTCTTACGCCGACCGCAAAGCGCGTGATTCGATGTCACAACCTCGCTTTCATCTGCTTCTGTGCGGCGAAGCTCTCATTAGCAGCGGTCAGCCCACCGGAACAGTTGGTAGCGCATTGTCGGTGGCTTGTCTTGCCAAGGTCCTCGGCCTTTTCTGCGACCGAGGCAGCCTGCCGCTAAGTAGCAGCCTATCACATCAGCGCCTAGCCCGCCCCCGCACGCCAGAACTGGATTCATCCGGCGCCCCAAAGCTTAACCCCAGGTTTCCCAGCTTCTCCACTACCGATTCTCACCAACAGTGTCAGCTTTCGCGGCGTGATACCCCGACGTGCGGGACGGTCAGCGGACGGAGTGCAGATAGCAGTTTAGCTGCATCCTCTATAGGGTAGGACTTCATTACCCGTTGTTGGCCATGCAAACGCGGGACCAACAAAGAGATTGCCAACCCTTCCACGCGGTAACCGGACCCACGTGATAGCTGGGCGTCAAAGAGAAGCAGGGTGTCACCTCAACGCAGTCGCCTGCTAAAGACGATGACTTTCAAAACACCATGTGGACGTTCTGTCAGGCAGAGGGGCTGCATCACACTGCGGGGGTGTGGTCGGCGCTACCTATTGCTTTAGTGCATTCCTGTCCGTGCTCGTATTCTGTTACACCTTCGAACTAGGGCGTGAGGAGGTGTCGGGGCCGCGTTGACTGGGTGGGGATCCTCCCAGTTTCGCGCGTTCGCACCTACACGCTCACTTCACGGCCCAGGATCAGTTACGGGCAAGACGCCCGCAGATGCAAGTGTTGGGGTCTACTGATAGGGTAGCGTGCGCTCAAGCTTCGTCCTCGAGCTTCTACGTTGCGGCATGCATGCTGTGGACTAATTAGAGTTCACAAGCCAAGCAGGACCGGAGAGAACAATGTCAGCCATCATCAGCCACCCGCGCCTTGAGTGGTCTTGTGCACATGAACGTGTCGCGAGAGGCATCCCTTCCGCCAGCCACGAAATTCGAACCGTTCCGCGAGATCGGAGCTTCACCGAGGTGCGGCTGCGGGAGGCTCTGCTCTTTCAGCTTCCCTGCACCCGCGCGCACGTGATTCATAGAGGCCAGTGTTGCGGGTCCTGATAGAATTTGACATCTGCGAACCACGATCTCCATGCCCGCAGATCCAGTAGACAATCTCTCGGATTGCGGGGTGCGACTGGAGCATCGTGGGTGTGGAGAGTAGTTAGGTGCGGAGTAGCAGACTAGTCGAGTCTGACGACGTGCAGATGTACGCGATGTTACCTCGTGGCTGCTCTCGGTCGTGACACGGTCATAGCCGCGCACGTGGTCTATTCCAATGAAACCATGCGGTTTCAAGGTTGCGATGAAAGGCTACCTATTGTAGGTACATATTTGAGAGCGAAACTCTCCGCGGAACAAGAACACTGAGCAAGAATAGGGCATGGCCCACTGGTGTACAATCAAAGACTTCCTCACCCATCTGTGAATTGACATGAACACACTCGTTGCGGAGATGTGGCAGCGACGCTAGATTGCGCATATCGTATTGCTATCTACTTGATCTGCTCTGGCTGTTCGCTACATCCTTCTCATGTGCAAGACACCCCACCCACTCGGTCGCAAATCTAGTCCGTCGTGTCATGATATTCATATCCGAATCACGATGGAGAGGACAATCTACCTCGAGCTTCAGATTGGATGGGGCGATGTAGATTCAGACTATGACTCCATACTAATCGAGTTGTCTTTCGCGAAAACATCAGCTTCTCTCACAACGAGCGGCACCTTCAGCCTAGTTCCTCAACTTTACCTACCCTGGTGGAAGACATCCCTCGTAAATCCGCGTAAAGTGTTCCAAAAACAGGCACGTCCAACCAACCACTTAGCCTTTTTGTAGGATTCAACCCTGCTTCACCGTAGCCAATGAGCTACATAACTGCGACAGAATGATTACCTCCGTTCAACCTAAGAAGAAAATGCCTTCTTGCCTAATGCTGCATCTTGTCAAGTAGCTGGCCAGGCGTGTCTGGGTGCAGTATATGCACAGACACATCGGAGGCCGTCTTTCTCGAGACCAGACGTAGCCTCAAACTGTACTCATGCACTCTCAAAGGCCAGATCTCGTGCGACTCCACACGTGGTCTAATGGAGGCGGATGCTGTGCTTGAAGCAGACAAGCCTTGTCTCTAAGGAGCGTGTCCGTCAGGTGTGAATACGAATCGTACAACAGCCAGAGTCCACGATACCTGCATGGGTCCGTGCTCGCACCTCGCGCACTCCGTAGCCGCGATACGGACCATTACTCGCTACCCCTCAGCAGGTACGGTGCAGGTTCGAAAGGTCCCGAGTGCTCCATGTGCGCGAGGCCCGCGCCCTCGGCGCAGTGGCCGAGAGGGACCAGACATCGCCAGATAATATGGTCGAGTGTCGATCCCCAGACCGCCTGGGTGCCAACGACCAGTCCGTCGGGAGTAGCGAGTCTGGTGCATCTCACATGCATTGACGGAAGGAGTGTCACAGACTGGGGGTGCATGTCACGAGGAGAGATGGTTCGATTGGAACTAGGGTTTTAATTGCAAGCCAAGATGTCAAGATATGGTACACTACATTGCAATAAGCCGTCCGTAGAGGCATTAAGGAGAAGAGAAGTAAATCTGAGAATATTGAGCGTTTCGAAATCCAAATAGCAGCCTGGACGCCTTTATGCAACATGTCTCGTTTCCATCATGCAAATTTTCACCAAAGCGAGCCTGCGCTCAAAGGGAGGGATTGTCGAGCCTGGAAGTGGTCGAGCTTGAAAGTGGTTGAGCCTGGAAGTGGTTGAGCCTCAACATAGTCGAGTTGTACGTCAACAGATCTAGGCCTTCAGCGAGCCGAAGTCACCGTCGGTAAGACCGTTGGGCACAGCGTTGAGGCTGAACTTGCTGAAATCCTTCTTTAGATCATCGACCTTATCAGACGCGCCCTTGGTGGCCTTTTTGTCGGACTTGGAGATGTCGTGCTTGCTCTGCGTCGGGCTGCCGACGACAGTGTCATCTGTCTCCTCAGCATCATCCTCCTCCTCTTCCTCCTCTTCCTGCTCCTCAGCCTCGGCTTCTTCGACAGACTCGGATGCATTGTCCTCGATATCAGCATTCTGCTCAAGCTCAGCGTCATTCTGCTTGATCTCCTCCTCGATATCGATGAGCTCCTCGCCCTCGGCAGGGTCGTCACGCGCATCGGGGACGACTTCCTCGTCAAGTCGCCAGTCCTGGATTGCGCAGATAACGTCAACAGCGAGTTGGCCGTTCTTGCGCAGCGCCTTGTCCCAGTGAGCAGGCAAGCCCTTCTCGAGCACCATCATGCGCGCAATCGAGTGTACGAGCATGTGGCGCATAGGGCTGCCGTTCTCAGTGTTGGCGTAGATGTACTGCACGCGACGCAGGCCCGGGTACGAGTCGCTGAACTTGTACCATTCACGAACGACCTGGAGGACGTCGGCGATCAAGTTGGGGATCTGGAACTTCTCGGCCATTAAGTACAGGTCGAAGAGCACGCCCAGGTCGGACTCCTCGCGGGGGACGGGGAGGGAGCTGGAGTAGAGCCAGCCGACCAAAGTCTTGAAGGCATTGTCATCGTCTTCGGGGAGGCCGAAGGAATCTGTTGTGCTGTCCTTCGCATAAAAGATCTTGCGGAAGAAAGGCGAGTGGTGGCAGAGGAGCTTCTCGTGAAGGATCCAGTGCGTGTTCTCCTCGCCAACGTAGATGTCGACCATAGAGCGGGAGAGGAGCCTTGAAAGAGTTGGTCAGACTGAGTATTGACATTGCGACTGGAATACAAAATCCCCAGTCGAGGCAATCTGTACAACTTACTCATGGAGCGGCTTTTCACGTGTGCCAGACATGATGGGATTGGTGATCTTCGACCGTTACGACTAAACTACAACTGCACTAGGTGGCGGGTGAACGTTGAAATGTCAACGGTGAACTCGTAGTGTACAAGACAAAAGGTCAAAAACGTGTCAAGAATTCGGCGAGGACAGAATGAAAAACATGAGATGTGGCCGTGCTGACCCTATAAGCAAGCAAGGAGGTTGGGAGCAGATATGCATCGCTATGACGTCGACGTTGACGCGCTGTGGTGTGGAACGGCACGTTTCTTGGAGAGACCCCTGTCACATTGAGCGACCTGCCAGGGATCTTGACGATCAGTTCACCCAATGCGCATCGAACTTTGCGAACGCCATGTCATTTTGGCGCGGTTCTGGAACCCAGACGGGTCGTCCTTGACACATTCGGTGGTGTGAGCTTGTGCACATGTACGGAAACCTGTGGGGCTTAAACGCTGTTACCCATATTCGGAGTTGCAAAGCCTTGGAAGAAACATGTTGAACCTCGAGTGAGAGGTAGTAGTACCTCCTCAATTCGCCAGCACTGAGTGTGCCAAGTAGGGTATATGTAAGGTATGGCAATGTTAAAGTTCGTCGACAACCCTGCTTCCCGCCCAAATCTAGTGAACCGCCACCGAGATCCCGCCTTTGCAGCGGGTACCTGATTTGTGAGCTCATGCAGTACGTCGCTCTGCGGGCATGTTCCTCCGCTCCTTTGACGTAACCTTCTTGCGACGGCGCTCGATGGTCCTGTCGCGCTGCTTGGATTTCATGTTCTGGAAGCGGTCGATCAGGGCAAGCTTCTTCTGCTCGGCTGCACATGTTGTTAGCAATTGGACGTAATGTTTCAGCCATTGGTCGCGACGTACACTTCTTGAGATAGAAAGGCTGCTTGCCCTCCTTAATCAACTCCTTCTCCGTCTTCTTGTGCTCTCGTTTGACAGCCTGCTGCTCATCCTTCCTCTGTTGAGCCTTCATTTGTGACTCCATGGACTCTAGCTGTTTCCTCATCTGCTCCTTCTCGTCGCCATTCCTTGATTTCTTGATGGCTTTCTTGAGCTCCGCGACCTCCGATGCCTTATACTCGTTCAGGAACGCATAGCGCTTACTGAGTGTGTTTTCGTCTGGGCGAGGGCCGCCAACATTTTCAAATCGGGGGTCGCGAAAGACGGGTTTCTTGACATCGACGACTTGTCGTTTGCGGGAGACCATGCGTTTGCTCGACTGCACAGCTGGTGCGTGCTTGCTGGATCGTGCGTGCGGTGCGGCATCTGAGTCCTCGTCGTCTTCTCTGCCTGCGCTTTCTTCCCGCTCCTGGCGCTTCGCCTTGCCCTTCTCAGCAACTTTAGGCTTTTTGCTAGGGTTCGCTTCGCTATTTGCCATCTTCTCTGCCTTGATCTGCCGTAACCGTTCCCTCAAAATTTCCAACTTGTCTTCCTGTGATTTTGAGGAGTCATCGCCTCGCTTGCGCTTCCGATCTGTCGACTTTGAGATTGCATCTTGTGCTTTAGCCAGGGCTCCAAAGGAGACCTTGCTCATCTGTGCCTGTGCCTGTGCCTGGTCGTCTTCGGAGGCGTCTGACTGTAACTTGTAAGCAGGAAAGTATCAGAGCGCTCAACAAAACACTGACCATATCCTCGTCCTCGAAACCATCTGGAGCTTCGCCTTCGTCTTCCTCATCCGAGCCCACAACATCTCCCGCGTCAAACTCCAGCACCGATTCAGAGGAAGACCGATCGGTCACCTCATAGTTTTCGCTGTCGTCTGAGCTCTCTTCAGCAGCGCGCAGCTTGCGGTCGAGTTTATTAGAGAGAGGCATCTTGTGTTCGCCTTGCTTCGATTGAGACCGAGAGCAGCGATGCTTGCATCCAAAAAGTTAAAGTAAGGCCCCGCAGTTAAGCCGAATTTTAGCCGGCGCAACCCAAACTCTCACAGGAGGCAACAGCAAATGTTCACGTGCATGCTTGAAAGTCTTTCCAGCTCTCATGCTGCGCTCTTCACTCTCACTATCACCGTCACACCTCACACGCGCAGCAGAATTCGCTAAGCGAGTCCCGTTTGTTCGTCATGTCTGTCGACATCAAACGGTATAATTCCCACGATACTGCTGTCGCAGAACCCAACACTAACCCGCTCAAGGCCGCTGCCGGTCACCACCACAGCATATCTCCCCTGCACACCCGCAGCCAGCCGCCAGCCGCCGCGATGAACAACAACTTCAATCCATGGGCGCAGCCGTTCACGCCGAACTATGGCTACCCAGGGCAGCCCCACGACCAAAATCGCAACCGCAGCCAGCAGACGCCTGCCCAAGGCTACATGCCACCCGCATCCGTGGCAAACGCTCAGTGGAGCGCACGTTACGGGCAGCCACAGCACTACTATCCGAACAGCCCACAGCCGTATAATGCCGCCGCCGCGCAGCAACAGGCGCAAGCACAGGCATACTACTATCAGTGGGCGCAATACTACGGCTACTCGCAGGGGTTCACACCGATCAATCCCCCACAGCAGGCACTTGGACAAACTCCTCAGCGAAATTATCCGTTCTTCGCGCCATCATTCGCTGCTCTGCAGTCCCAACCAGACCTGCAGGGCCTCTCAAACGATGACATACAGTATGCTTTCGATAAGCTCTACAAGGGTGTTAGACCAAGGAATCGCAGGACTAACTTCAGTCGTAGGGCATCGACTCCTCTCTCTGACGACGAATCTAGTCAGACAGTCACAGATGGCCTGACCAAGGCGGACGAGTACGACTCCCTGCACCGAGTTAGTTCAAGTTCTCGTATTGACAAGTCATGTAGAGTGTCAAAAGCATACCCTACGACCAAGCCAACCGGGAGAAGCCGAGAAGCCAAGATCATGTTGCCTGCACCGACGCCCGGCGCAGCCTACATGGCGCAAGCAGCCGAAGAACCCTCCACTGTTGAAGTGTCCGGCCGTGTACTCGTTATTCTGGATCTAAACGGCACCCTTCTATACCGGCCGACCAAGAACAAGAGGACGATGATCGCACGACCGTTTCTGATACCTTTCCTGCGATACTTGTTCTCGAACTTCGCCGTTATGGTTTGGTCAAGCGCTCGTCCTGAGAACGTTGCTTCTCTTGTGGAGCAGTCACTAGAAGTAAATTTGAGGAAGACCTTAGTGGCCCAGTGGTCCCGTGACGACTTTAACCTCAAGCCCGAGTTCTATAACAGGAATGTACAAGTGTACAAGAATCTTAATCTGGTCTGGAGTAAGGATGAGATTCAGAGGCAACACCCGGATTATGATACTGGAGGACGATTTGGGCAACACAACACGGTCCTGATTGATGACTCCATGCTCAAAGCAGCTGCACAACCACACAACTTGCTCCAGATTAGCGAGTTCACCGCCACGTCAGAACAAATGCGGGAGGATAAGTTGCGAGAGGTTGCGGGCTACCTGGAGGGGTTACGATCACAACACGATGTTTCCAAGTTCATGAAGAAGGAGCCTTTCCAGCACGAGTCCGGCAAGTGGGCGTACGAGTGGCCAGAAGCAGACGCTCTCACGCAGGGGACTGCATACAAGGGTGGCGAAGTGCAAGACAAGGTGTCTATGCAAAGTCCGTCTAAGAAAAAGAGGAAGAACAAGAAGGCAAGGAAGCGCGAGGCAGCTGAGCAGGCTGAGCAGGCTGGGCAGGCAAATGGAAACGGCCAAGCTGCCCAGTATGATGACAGTGGAAGCGGGGAGGAAGTCGAGCAGAGCGACGGCGGCGTGAAACTTTCTTGATTTTGGGGGCGTCATTTCGAGGCTCTGGGTCGGATCAAACCGTGGGTGTTGGCACGTTGTGCTGAATAGCCAAGAGTTTTGAGAAGCATCATACAGAGTAGGGTGTGTGCATATCGATTATCAGATATACCTACAAACGAGGGTGTGTTGAACTCTATATCAATGTCAAGAACCTCACCATCAAGAACTGGTCTCTCATCAGCCATGGGAGTGTTTCATGTCTGATCCGCAGGAGCAGTCACTATGATACCAAATTTAGCATCTGTTCGAAACAAACTCTAGAATCTTAGTACCTCTAGTCAATACGCAAAGTATATGACACTAGTTACATCAAACCATCGCTCGGTCATATCTATAATCTTTCCGCAAACCATATCTCACCAACATGCAGACATCCCAACCGTGTATCCCTCATGCATCGAATCTTTACAAGAACCCAACAACGCCAATGTAAATGCAAATCACCCAATACCTCATCGCTGCCCTGAGCGCAACTAAACATCTTTTGTGTACTCGCTCCTCTGCCTCCACTCACTCCCATATCTCAGTAACGCGGGCGGAATTACAGCGACCACCGCTGCCACAGCCCCCAGCACCGTAAAGCCCCACCCGTATCCTAGATACTCGTGCAGCGGCCCTGTCGCCAGCGGCAGAAACGTGCCCATCAGGCAACGCGTCACGATCACACCCGTCATCGCAGACGCAGAGTACAGCCCACACGCGTCCACGACATACGCCTGCATCGGGATGATGTTGGTCAGCAGCGTGAAATCAAGCAACACGACCGACGCGAGCAGCAGCGGCACGGGCAGCCGTAGGTGCGCAATCCAGCCGTATGCCGTGACGCTGAAGGGCAGCAGAGCAGCCCCGAGCACCGCGAGCGGAAGCCGGTACTCGGGCTTGCCCTGATCTGGGGTTGAGGAGCGGTTGCGCAGCGCGATGTAGATGCGGTCCAGGAAGGCGTTGCACATCAAGACGCTGAGCAGCGAGCCGAGGCTGAGAACTACGAATGCGGCGCCGGTTTCGGCGGGGTTGAAGCCGTAGCTGTCCTGTAGGATGGATGGAAGGCTGATGCTCATGACGTAGAAGAAGGAGAAGGAGATGGAGGCCTGAAGGGAGAGGGACATGAGCACACCCGATCCGAACATGACGGAAAATGGGCGAGTGAGCGCGTGCCAGATCTTCCGGAGATCTTTATGCTTGTTTTTGGGCGCGAGGGGTTCGTTCTTGAATTCCCCGCTTTCGCGCTTGATACGTGCGATGCGGTTGTGTAGGATAGCCATCTTGTATGTCTCGCTGAAGCAGGTCAGGATCAGGAGTTCAGCAACGACGGCCAGACCTCCAGCCATCAAAAGGACTTGACGCCATCCGAGGGTTTGCGCAATAGCGCCTGCAATTGCGGGGCCAATCGCACCGCCGATGAGAGGTGCGAGCGAAATCAAACTCATGGCTGAGCCGCGCTGGTCGGATTCGAAGATATCGCCAATAATGCTGGGATTGAGTACGTTTGAAGCGACGGCGAATCCAGTAAGCCAGCGCGCAGCAATGAGGAGATTAGTGCTTGTGCTGCCAGCAGCAAGGAAGGTCGCTATGATAAAGACAATATTGCATGCATTCATGACCGGGTAACGGCCAAAGACTTCAGAAAGAGGGGCGATCAGAAGAGGTCCACCGGCTTCGCCGAGCTCCCAAATGGTGACGAGGAGCGCACTTGTCGATGCGCTTGCGTGCTTGCCTTCGAGCTCATCGACAATATTGGCAGCAATTGGAACGACACCGATGCATGTAAATGTTCTAGTAAAGTCAGCATTACACCTACAGGTATACTTTCTAACTACACTAAGTGAGAGATTGAAACAGTGGTGACCTACACAGTAAACGCCATGAATGCGAGAAGAAAAACAATCAATCCTTTGAACTTGGAGTCCCAGTTCCTGGGGTTTTCTGGATCTCCCACCTCAAAGTCCAAGATCACCTCATCATGCTTGGTGTCCGACTCAGCATCGTCAACAATTGGTCTAAGCAGCGGCTGCTGCTCCTCAGTTGTGGCCATCAGGTTCCAAGCTCCTGATAAAGGTGATTGCTATGAATCACAGTCGAAGGAAGTCAAGAGTCGAGAAGTACCGGCAATACTTTTTTCTTACCAAGCTATACTTCTTCTCCACAAGTGGGGGTCTGCGCCCTGCAGCAAGAGCAGGAGCGCTAGCGCAATTTGCGAATTTCTATGTCCGGTAGCGTGCTGCGTCGGTGAGTCGTTCTGACTCACGTACATACTGCGCCCTACCACGAATCACTGGGAATAGTCCAGCAACAGCCGTTTATTGGTGTCGCTTGTTGATATCCCTTGCAGATAGATGAAGCAAGCGAGTCACCTGTACTGTGTAGATAATTCTCCGCTACGCTGACCTTCGAGTCTGCGGGACAGTAACTTTGTACAGCGGGCGGGAAAGTTGTGGCATTTATTAGGTATTAGCGATCAGAGGCATATGATGAGACCATAGGAGGCTTGAAGACGATTTCCATCTGCTCAATACGAAGGATCTTGAACGACTTTTCGCAACACGACATGCATGATGCGGGACAACCGCCGGAGGTACTTATCTACGGAAGCAATTCGTACCGGCATCCGAAGTGAAGTTCCGCACCCGACTTCTGTGTGGTCTGCATGAGTTTCGCTCTGTGATCACATACAGTACCATGCTGCTCTACTCATGAGTGGCGATCACAGTGAGGGACGTGGAAGGTCATGTTGAATGTGTAGTTGTTCGATCTTATATCCTTATGACCTGACCATTTTTGATTCCACATTTTGGGTTGTCTATACCCGTCCGAAATATCCCACGTAAACTTCGCTAATCCCATGCGCCTGTTGAAAACACACAAAAACCCACTGCTCAGTGGTGGAATAGCCTAATGTGCTGCTCGACGAACGTAATACCAAGCTTCTCGGCGGTCTCGAAAACTGCGCCATCGTTCTGGCTACCTGTCGGTGCTGCGATGTACTTAGCACCGCTCCTGTGCGCCCTGAACACATTATCGATGAAGGGGAAGAAAGCGTCCGAGGACAGAGCAACACCCTGCAGCTTCGACAGCCACTCCTTGCGCTCTTCCGGAGTGAAGTTCTTGGGAACTTGACCTTCCTCAAAGTTTGCGGCGAAGTCATCGTACTCGATGCCACTATCGGGGATGAGACCAGAGCAGAGAAGATCGATGGCGTTGGACTTGGAGGGACGCTTGGTGCCCTTCTTGAGCTTGAGGTTGAGGGTACGCTCGTGGAAGCGCATCCACCAGTTGTCAGCCTTGTCGCCGGCAAGACGTGTGCAGTGAATACGAGCTGGGGTCTAGTTAGCCACTGTGTATAGTTCGGTGTAGGGAAGACTTACACTGCTGACCAGCACCGAGACCAATGACTTGGCCGTTCAGCGCGTAGCACACACTGTTGGACTGAGTGTACTTGAGCGCAATGGTAGCCACGGCCAGATCGCGCTGAGCTGAGTCGGGCAGTGCGCCAGTGCCCTTGGGGACAATGACGGTGTTGAAAGTGTCAGAGGGCACGATCTTAGCATCGTTGCGGTGCTGCTTGAGAGTGATGCCGTAGACCGTCCTCGACTCATCGGTAGAGGGTACGTAGTCATTGTCCATCTGGAGGACAAGATACTTGCCACCCTTCTTCTTCTTGAGAATCTCGAGAGCCTCAGCGGTATAGCCAGGTGCAATGACACCATCGGAGACCTCTCGGCTGATGATCTTGGCGGTGGGCAGGTCAACCTCGTGAGACAGAGCAATCATGTCACCGAAGCTGGACATCCTATCAGCACCGCGCGCTCTGGCGTAGGCCTGCGCAAGACCAGAGCTCTCAATGCCCGCGATATCGTCGACCATGTAGACCTGCCTCTCCTCGGCGCTGAGAGGGACACCGATGGCAGCACCGGCGGGCGAAACGTGCTTGAAGCTGGCAGCTGCCGGGTAGTCGAGCGCCTTGCTCAACTCCTTGACCAGAGGCCATGCGTTCAAGGCATCCAACAAGTTGATGTATCCGGGCGATCCACCAAGGACCTTGAACGGCAGAGGCTTGTCGGTCATGGAGACGGTCGCGGGCTTCTGGTGGGGGTTGGCGCCGTAGCGCAGGGGCAGAAACTGCTCGCCGTCGCCGGCATACTTCTTCCTGAAGAACTCGGAGATGGCACTGTCGTATGTAGATGTCTGCTCGAAGGCCTTAAGAGCGTATCGCTGCCTGCTCTTCTCAGAAACCTCGCCGCCGTTGTTCTTGAGCTCGGTAAGGAGGTCGTGGTAGTCGTTGGGGTCGCTGACGATGGTAACGCGTGCGTGGTTCTTGGCCGCGGCTCGCAGAAGAGTGACACCGCCGATGTCAATCTCCTCGACAGCCTCGGGGATGGTGACATTGATCCTGGCAACGGTCTCGGAGAACGGGTACAGGTTGCAGACAACGAAGTCGATCTTGTCGATGCTGTTCGCAGAGAGATCCGAGTCGTCCGAGTCGAGGTTGCGTGCGAGAATGCCGCCGTGGACAGCCGGGTGCAGAGTCTTGACGCGTCCGCCGAGCATCTCAGGCGCCTTGGTGATGGCAGAGACGTCCTCGACCTCGAAGCCCGCCTGGCGGATCATCTTGGCGGTGCCGCCAGAGGCGAGCAGCCTGACATTGGCCTCCTTGAGGCCCTTGGCCAGGTCAAGGAGGCCTGTCTTGTCGTAGACGGAGATGATAGCTACAAGGCATCAGTTCTGCTGCAGAGGGAGAGGCCGAGCACCACGCACCAGTCTTCTGGCTACCCATGTTGACCGAGTACTTCAATGATTATGTGTGATCAATTGAAGGGCAGAGGAACGGTAAGCAGAGGGTCTCTGGGGTATATGTGTGCAGCGCCAGCGCCCAGCGTGGGGTGTCTCGATATTTTTGCGCAGCAAACTGCCCCGCTGTGACGACGATTGCCCTTCCCCTCCTGTCCGATCTCGGCTCCCATTCGCTACAGCTGCCTCCGACGGCAGCGCTACCGACTCAATATCTGAGCATTTCCGCGCCTGCAGACAGAGACTGAGCCTGATGCTCGATTGCGCACTATGATTGCTGTGTCTCGTCGGCTCGTGTGCATTGCGCCATTGCCAATTGCGACCCCAGCTTGTCTGCCAGGCCAGGCGCTAGCCTCGGCTCTCCAAGTTGTATCGCTTCGATGGTGAGCTTACCTGGCCTTCGCCGCTGACCTCACGTCGCACGATCCAACGCCCTGTCTTGGGTGTGTCGTCTCCGACGCTTGATACTAGTCCAATATATTTGCTTGTGCCTAGACTGCCGTGTCGCGTCAGAAGGTGTGTTCTCGTGTTATCCGTCCCAGCCGTCACGGCGTAGAACGAAATCACAGCGCGCGGCCAGCGCAACGCGCCAGCATGTCAGGGCAAACAGAAGCCGAAGCCTTGGTTGCGCACCTCAAATCTGTCCTCCTCCAACTCAATGCAAACCCGTACCCAGAGGTCGCGTGCCCTCCGACAGTGCCAAAACGCGCAAGCGTCGCCCTGATCTTGCGTGTACAACCGAACTACAATCATTGGCCAGCCTACTCAGACAAACCTCTACACTCTGCGCAGCAACACCCTCCAAGGCCCCGTCGAAGATCTTCTGCAACTTCAGGATCTGGCCAGAAGCTCGGTTTTGACGACATCCTGCATGCGTTCTTCGAGCAGGACTGGGTGAAGCATGGCGATCCTGAAATACTGTTCATCAAGCGAGCAACGAGGATAGGAGATAAGTGGAACGGTCACGTCGCTTTGCCTGGAGGGAAGCGGGACCCAGAGGACGATGACGACGCTGTTACAGCTATGAGGGAAGCGTCTGAGGAAGTAGGCATTGATCTCGGTTATCACAATGCGATTGCGGTTGGCAATCTGCCCCAGCGGATAGTCACCACAAGCTGGGGCAAGGTACCGTGAGTTCAGTCCTATCAGCTTTGACTTCTACCTGCTAAACAGTCCAGACTCATGGTACTCTGCCCGTACATCTACCTCCTGACCTCGCCCAACTACCCCACCCAACGCTTGCAGCCCACCGAAGTAGCCTCCTCGCACTGGGTCCCCGTTCGCGCGCTCCTGTCCCCCGTCCTCCGAACCCACGAGTACGCCGACGTCTCCGCCCGCCTCGCAAAATCTGAACTCGGCATCAAGCGCTGGTTTCTCCAGGCCATGCTCTCGAAGATGATGTTCGCAGCCATCCGCCTCGTTCCTTCAAACTCCACACACTGCGCCACAATACCCGACTTCGTGCCTGCTTTCAGCGCGCCGCCAAAAGGCACAGCGACCCAGGTCAAAGACCTCATCTTTGGCGAGGACCGCAGCGATGGGAAACCGCCGCTGCTGCTCTGGGGGCTGACGTTGGGCGTTGTGAGCGACTTCCTGGAACATATCCCACCGCACAATGCGCTGGAGTTGTGGACATACCCGACATTTACGAGTTGGGACGTCAGGTCCGTGATGTGGGCTATGTCGTACAGATTCCGCACGCAGAAATCACTCGCGATGTCGACGGCGACTACGCACTCGTCGACGGTGGCTAATGAGCAGGACCTACCAGGATTCGGGAGTGAGGCTGTAGGACCGCTTTTCGCTGAGACAGAGCAAGGTGGGGACAAGCCCGGCGAGGTTGGGATAGCTGGATTGGGTGTGGGTAGGGGATGGGGACAGACTGGGCGAGCAAAGATGGTCGCGAGAGGTGCGGCTATCAATTCGATGCTAGAGGGATACTACCCTCTTGTGAGGCGAGCTGTAGCCACCGCTCTTGTAGGACGAATAGGCGTCGTCGCACTGCTGGCATTCGTGACTTGGAAGAAGGTCGATTGGCAAAGGTTAGTCAAGCTAGTTGTATAAATCTCACCAGTCGTATCCATAACTATGTTTGGATGCCACGACAGTCTTGTCGGAATCTTCTCAAAACTTTCCTAAGACGTCCGAAGGCCCTCGGTCACAACAACCTGCCAAGCGTGAGGTTCACTGACTCCACACCTGATCTCCACGTCTGATGTCTGGCGAGAGTGCTCCGACGCTAGGTGCAGGCTCAGACATGGGAAGGATCCGTCAAGGGCCGTTGGGCGGGCGATCGTGCGCTCGCAAGCGTGGTGATTTGACATGTGAAAGTCTGGAGAAGGACCCACTTCGAGACGACGTCTGATGGTGGTGGCGTCAAGTGATTGTGATTTCAGCATATCTATCAACACTGTGAGAAGGAAATCGAATAAATGCCATGCGTTTTGTGGTGCGGATTCTCGATCGTTGTTTGACACTGACGGTTGCTTACAATGGACCTGACTGGAGCTGTTGTCACTTCGCCAATTGAAGTACTGTACCACGATAAGATCGGGCGTGGTAGCGTATCTCTTCTCAGTGGACCCGTCAGAGCTGAAGATGTGATGAACGGAGCGAAGCGATCCATGCTGTCGAGCAGGACGTGTGGTGGTGAATGGCTGCCATTGGCCGTCACACGCGATAGGCCCTGCAAACAGCTGTAGACTGTCGTCAGATGCTCTCATCTGCGTCCACAGCTATGTCATCCCCTCTTTCACATGAGTTATCGAGGTGCTTGCAACTTGAACTGATAGCAGCTGATAATGAGCGGCATGCTTCGCGCAAATCAGCTGAAGGAAATATTCAAGCCGTTGTTGTCATTGCCAGTTAATGCATTTCTTCAAGGCTTACTGCCATCGTTGCCGCAGGCCGTAGAACTGAGGTATCATGGTCAGCATGCATGCAAAGCCACTATGAAGACTCAGCCGATGTATGACCGCCTCAACTCGCCACTCAGGAACGGAGAGCAAATGCCTCGGTGGTGTGATGAAACACCCAATCGAAAGACGCACTAACGCTGCCCTGCATCAGCTTTGGAGATCTTTGCACAGATCCCGGATGCTTTTCGCGGTGAAACTTTTAGCTACATCGCACAATTGCACCTGCCAGCAGTCCAGTCTGGACGCAAGTCAATGAGCACTGGTTGCATACACCAGATGCACCAGCAGTTGAAATACCATGTCTGCGAGCCAACATGGCAGGAGCCGTTGGCGCAAAGCGGGACGGCACAGACTTGGTGGTACCTGCTCGATTCAACCTCTAGGCGAGGCCGCAGAGCAAATGAGCGGAAAAGAACGCGTGCCGGGTGGTGCGAGTTGGCGGTCTGACAGCCGTGCACACGCGCCAAGGTGGCGGGCAGAAGGAATCGGCTTGACAGCCATTGCCCCAGACGTGGCAGAGAGAGGTGTTGTTGAGGCTAGAGAATGCGCGAGCTTTGCCGCCACTGTGGACACTGTACCGCACAGCAGTGTTTCGCAGTTGGTGCAGTACTCAAAGAGCCCAATGCGGTGGCAAACGTATCCATAGGATAGTGTGGCATTTTTCCAAGTGGAGAGATAGAGATCGGAAGGGCATTAGTACTGGACCTGGAGCTGTTCTTATTGGTACCCCTGTTCTCGAACCCTCTGCTCGCGACGCTTACCGTTCGTGTCAGGGTCTACCCAAAATTCCATCGACACCGCCTGGGGCAGCTGTGGTACTTTAAAACCCGTGCGCCCGCTCTCGGTCAGTCTTCAATTCCTCAGGACTCTCCGACTTCCTTGAAGGTTTTCAGCCCATCGTTCTTGCTGTCGCTGCAGGCTTCAGCCCATTGTTCTTGCTGTCGTTGCAGGCATTCGACCTCAACAAACGATCTGCGTCCCCAACAAGTTCTTGCAACTTGTCCTGCCATTGCCCCTCCTCTCGCTCTTGAGGGACTTTGATACTACCATCACCGACGCCTATTCATCTTCGGATTCAAGATGGCTGCTACCACCACCGCCCGCCCCGCGGGTGCTCTGAGACGCAATGTCACCGCCGACTCGGCTCCCTCGACCATTGCGAACTCGCCCTCCGACTCTCCAGCCGGCTCAGCCTCCAACACCTCCCTCTCGTCGCTCGGCTCCGATGCTGAGGCCGCTGCTAAGCCTACCGGCAAGCTCATCGACACCTACGGCAACGAGTTCCAGATCCCCGACTACACCATTGGCCAGCTCCGCTCTGCCATCCCCAAGCACTGCTTCGAGCGCTCTGCTATCCGCAGTCTAGGCTATGTCGCGCGTGACATCACACAGCTCGCGACTGTCTTCTACCTCTTCTACAACTATGTGACGCCCGAGACCATCCCCTCGATGCCTGTCCGCGCTGTCCTGTGGACCTTCTACACCGTCATCCAGGGTCTGTCTGGAACTGGTCTCTGGGTCATGGCCCACGAGTGCGGTCACCAGGCCTTCTCTCCATCCAAGATCCTCAACGACACCGTTGGCTGGATCTGTCACTCCGCACTCCTCGTCCCCTACTTCTCCTGGAAGATCTCTCACGGCAAGCACCACAAGGCCACTGGTCACATGGAGCGCGATATGGTTTTCGTTCCCAAGACCCGCGAGGTTTACGCGACCCGCGTCGGCAAGTTTGTCCACGAGCTTCACGAGCTCACCGAGGAGACCCCCATCGCTACCCTCATCCATATGGTCGTCCAGCAGCTTGGTGGCTGGCCCATGTATCTGCTCAGCAACGTTACCGGCCACAACTTCCACGAGCGTCAATCCGAGGGTAAGGGCCTCGGCAAGAAGAACGGGGTCTTCAAGGGCGTTAATCACTTCAATCCCTCCTCTCCTCTGTATGAGAAGAAGGATGAGAAGCTCATCCTTCTCTCCGACCTCGGTATCGCTATTACTCTTGCTGGTCTTACCTGGGTTGGCAAGAACTTTGGCTTCGCCAACCTCCTCGTCTGGTACATCATCCCTTACCTCTGGGTTAACCACTGGCTCGTTGCTATCACCTTCCTTCAGCACACCGACCCCACTCTCCCTCACTACGACGCTCAGACTTGGACCTACGTCCGCGGAGCCGCCGCTACCATCGACCGTGAGTTTGGCTTCATCGGACGCACTCTCCTCCACGGCATCATCGAGACCCACGTTCTTCACCACTACATCTCCACCATTCCCTTCTACAACGCCGATGAGGCTTCCGAGGCTATCAAGCCAGTCATGGGCCAGCACTACCGCGCCGATGTCGAGGGTGGCTCAGTCGGCTTCCTCAAGGCCATGTACAAGAGCGCTCGCATGTGCCAGTGGGTCGAGCCTACCGAGGGTGCCACCGGTGAGGCCGCTGGTGTTCTCTTCTTCCGTAACCACAATGGTCTCGGCACCCCACCCGCAAAGATCGCGGCCCCAGTCCCCAAGACTACTGCTGGCAAAGGTGCCAAGATGGAGATTGGCCCTGAGGAGTAAACTCTGTCATGTGAGTGTGATCTAGTGCAGATCATGCTGTGTCCACCGAAAAGGCGTTCTGGGGTCAAGTTTATCCCTTCTTTCGTTTGGGTCGGGTATTTTTTAGAGCAATAGAGAGCAGGATGCAGCTCGATATACTGTCGTTTGAGGCGTCCGGGATGAGACTATGATGTAGCAAGTTAATGGAACCCTTGAACATGCTTACTACGATTGCACAGTATTCCACGATGATGTATGCAATGAAGTAGTGTAGTTCAACCTGAGTAGCCATGATAGGTACTAAGCTCAAGTGCAGAAGTTCACCGCAGCATCCGAACAGCACGTCACGTTCTATGACATGCAGCACCGAATCAACACAACGCTACTGCGAAGCCACAACAAGGCTGTAGTGCACCCGCGTCCACCAGCCACTTGGCACTTTTGTAGGATCTAACCCATCTTCATCGCAGCCAACGAGTCGCAGAACTATAACTGAATCGCTCGTTTCGAACGTATACATCCCAAGAGAAAGCGCCTTCTGGCCTGATGCAGCATTTGGCCAGGTGGCTGGTCGGACGAGCCTGGGCGCAGTCGGTTTCGCAGCGCTGGCACGCTGGCCACTTGTCCGGCATCAAAGCCTTCTTCTTCACAGCAGTATGTAGCGACGTTGGTAAGGAACGAGATATCATCAGATGCCTCCTCTGCTCCAGCTACCTCGCACGGTGAGTCGTGCTCTGGGGCACGTAATAGAGGATAGTTGAGTAAATGGCTCGACCTTCCTACAATAAATTGTGCCCGTAATGAGTGAAGAAGAGAAGACCGTGGGAGGCAGCGCAGAATTTTGTACCGACGCTGGCGCTCGGACGTTGACCAATCACGCCGGCCATTTAGTGATGATGGGCTTGGCAGCCCTCATCGATGCGTGTGGATCAGATAAACTGAAGCTCTAAACGACCTCCCGCAACACGCCCCATCGCCCCCTTCAAACGACACAATGCTGCGGCACACAATCCGGTCGCTCGTGAGGCCTGCCCGCAGCGCAGCCCTCAATGGCAGCCGGGCTTTTACTGCCTCGGCCCCCCGGCCAGCAGAGGTTGAGCTCACAATCGGTTTGTGCCACCCCCCCCATTACCGGCGACGACGAACGCTGACAGCCTCCAGATGGAAAGAAGGTCTCAATTGAAGGTACGCCGCCTTGCCCCTCCCGCGAACACCTGCAAAGACAGCCCTAATGCCCCCAACAGCTGGGTCCGCCCTCATCCAGGCCTGCGAAAAGGCCGGAAGCACCGTTCCGCGATACTGCTACCACGAGAAGTTGATGATTGCCGGTAACTGCCGTATGTGCCTGGTCGAGGTGGAGCGGGCTCCCAAGCCAGTCGCATCGTGCGCGTGGCCGGTACAGCCAGGCATGGTAGTTAAGACAGATTCACCGCTCGTCCACAAGGCACGCGAGGGTGTCATGGAGTTCCTGCTCGCCAACCACCCGCTCGACTGCCCCATTTGCGACCAAGGAGGCGAGTGTGATCTTCAGGACCAGTCGATGAGGTATGGCGCCGACCGCGGTCGATTCCACGAGATTGGTGGCAAGCGTGCTGTTGAGGACAAGAACATTGGCCCTCTGATCAAGGTAGGATCCTCGGCGCGAGGTGTTCCAGCGCTGTACTGACAGCTGTCAGACCTCCATGAACAGGTGCATCCACTGCACACGATGCATCCGTTTCTCCAACGACATCGCCGGCGCCCCCGAGATGGGTTCCACCGGCCGTGGCAACGACCTCCAGATCGGCACATACCTTGAGACTTCTCTCGACTCCGAGCTCTCCGGAAACGTTATCGATCTCTGCCCTGTTGGTGCTCTTGTTTCGAAGCCATACGCCTTCAAGGCTCGTCCTTGGGAGCTGTACAAGACTGAGACCATTGATGTCCTCGACGGTCTTGGCTCCAACATCCGCGTCGACTCCCGCGGTATCCAGGTCATGAGGATCTTGCCTCGCCTGAACGACGATGTCAACGAGGAATGGATCAACGACAAGACCCGATTCGCATGCGACGCTCTTAGCACACAGCGCCTGGTCAACCCGCTCATTCGCGTCGATGAACAGTTCCAGCCCGCATCCTGGGAACAGGCTCTCGTTGAGATCGGCAACGCTTTCAAGAAGATCGCGCCGAAGGAGAACGAGATCAAGTTCATTGCTGGTCACCTTGTTGAGGCTGAGACTCTCACCGCCGCAAAGGATCTTGCCAACAAGCTTGGTTCCGACAACTTGGCTCTCGACCAGCCCGGAGGCAGTCAGCCTATTGCTCACGGTATCGATTCGCGTGCCAACTACTCGTTCAACTCCAAGATCTATGGTGTTGAGGAGGCTGATGCTATCCTGCTCATCGGCACCAACCCCCGACACGAGGCTGCTGTCCTCAATGCTCGTATCCGCAAGCAGTGGCTGAGGTCCGACCTGCAGATCGGTCTTATCGGTGAGGACTTTGAGAGCACTTTCGAGTACACCAACCTTGGAGCTACCGCCAACGAGCTGAAGAGCGCTCTGTCTGGCGACTTTGGCAAGGTGCTTCAGGGCGCCAAGAAGCCGATGATCGTTATTGGTAGCGCTGTTGCCGAGCACTCCGATGCTAAGTCCATCTTCGAGCAGGTCGGTTCTTTCGTCGAGAAGAACAAGGCCAGCTTTGTCACACCCGAGTGGAACGGTTACAACGTCCTTCAGCGCACAGCTTCCCGCACCGGTGCTTACGATGTCGGTTTCACCGTCCCCTCGCCTGAGGTCGCCAACACTAAGCCGAAGTTCATCTGGCTGCTCGGTGCTGACGAGATCAACGAGGCCGAGCTGCCCAAGGACGCCTTCATCGTCTACCAGGGCCACCACGGTGATCGTGGCGCTCAGCTTGCTGATGTTGTTCTTCCTGGTGCCGCCTACACAGAGAAGTCTGCAACATACGTCAATACTGAGGGTCGTGTACAGATATCTCGTGCTGCCGTTGGCCTCCCCGGCGCTTCGCGAGAGGACTGGAAAATCATTCGTGCAGCTTCCGAGTACCTCGGCGCTCCTCTGCCTTACGATGATGTTGAGCAGCTTCGTGACCGCATGGAGGAGATCTCTCCCGCCTTCAGGAAATACGACTTGGTGGAGTCGACCTCCCTGCCTGGCCTCAGCAAGGTCCAGCTTGTAGACCAGAACAAGGGCTCGCAAATCTCAGGCCAGGCCCTTGAGAAGCCTATTAAGAACTTCTTCTTCACAGACGCCATCTCGAGAAAGTGAGTTACACCTGTATCATCAAGTTTGTTATGGAGTACTAATTACTACCTAGTTCACCGACGATGGCACGATGCTCAGCGGCGAAGGAACAGAAGAACCCCAAGACAAACTTCATGGCACCTGGATATCCCGACCCCCAAGTCGGGTATGGGCCTCAGGGCACACCCCAGATCGCTTCAGCAGCCAATATCTAAGTTAATTTAAAGCATGGTTTTGAAAACGGGGGGAGTTTTGAATTGTACATAGGCTCGCATTTTCCTTTATCAGTTCCGGCATGCGACTTGCATGATGTAGAGTGTATGAGAATACCAGCGTACTTGTTCATTCCGTGTTCTACGCAATAACATGATCAAGCCCATCAATGACTAAGCCCAAACACAGCCCAGCAACGCATATATCGCGCATTTGATCGGCATGCCAAGCCGCTACTTCAATTACACCTTTTACGATTTAGGAACATCTTCCTCATACTTCGCAAGAGCAAAAGTTTTGCAACTACGCATGTTAACAAATGTTCTTAGATACATAGCCTATCCCCGTTCTTTATTCGTCCTGCGCCAATCAGGTGAGCACCTTGGCAAGTTCTCACGTCTAGATACCATAGTCTTGGTGCTCTTGATATAAATCCCCGTCTACGAGAAAAGCCGTCAACATGCCGACGTTGGCATTGACGAATTTCAATATCGTGTGCGCCTCGTTAGGCGGATTCATCACACTCTTCGGTCTAGTGTCTTATTTGATGAAGGAGAAGTTCTACCTTTCAGAAGCGTGTAAGTCTACAAAATTGGGGTAGGATATTTGTTCGGAATCTTACGTTGGCAGTAATATCCCTGATTGCCGGACTGGTTTTCTCGCCCCATGCGACCAACTGGATTCGGCCACACGAGTACGCTCTCCAGTCTGTTGAGAACTTGGATGCCATTACCTTGTACTTCACCCGCGTAGTACTCGGAGTGCAGCTAGTCCTTGCCGGCGTGCAATTACCGTCGAAGTACTTGAAGACGGAATGGAAGAGTATCGCTTATCTCCTTGGTCCGGTCATGACGACCATGTGGATTATCACCAGTCTGCTGGTCTATGCACTGGTCCCTCACATAAGCTTTCTGCAGGCCTTGGCGGTAGGCGCTTGTGTCACTCCTACGGACCCTGTCTTGTCCAACTCCATTGTCAAGGGCAAATTCGCAGACAAGAATATACCCAAAGAACTCCAGAAGATTATTGTAGCAGAGTCAGGAGCGAACGACGGACTGGGCTACCCGTTTCTGTTCCTGCCGCTTTATCTCATACAGCATATTGGGAGTCATGGATCTGATGGCTTTGGTCAAGATGGGAAGGCCAGCACTGCTATTGGTCTTTGGTTTGGAGAAACTCTGGGGTACACGATCGTCCTGAGTGTAATATACGGCGCCGTTGTGGGATGGCTAGCAAAAGAGCTACTACATTGGGCGGAAGAGAGGAAGTACGTTGATCGCGAGAGCTTCCTTGTGTTCGCCATCAGCCTTGCTCTCTTTATCGTCGGCACTGTCGGCATGATTGGAAGCGACGATGTTTTAGCCTGCTTCATTGCCGGCAATACATTCACCTGGGATGACTGGTTTCGTCTCGAGACGATGGACGATTCCTTCCAACCAACCATCGACATGCTTCTCAACGTAACCATTTTTATATGGTTTGGAGCAATTTGCCCGTGGGCAGAGTTTTATCACAACAACGTCATCTCCATCTGGCGGCTTGTCATTCTCGGTATACTCGTCTTGCTACTCCGCCGCCCACCCATCGTCTTTGGTATGCACAAGCAGATCCACCAAATCGAGCAAAAGCGACAAGCACTCTTCGTCGGCTTCTTTGGCCCTATCGGTGTCAGCGCTGCCTTTTACCTCTACGTCAGCATCGAGTTCCTCAACAAGATCAAGGTCGACGGCGAGACTAGAGAAGATGCGGCATACCTCATAGAGGTCATGAACGTAGTAATCTGGTTCCTGATCATCTGCTCGGTGGTCGTTCATGGCCTCAGCATTCCATTGGGTAAACTCGGCTTCTTCATCCCACGAACCCTATCGCGTGCCATTTCCTCCCGCAGCGAAGATCCCGCGCCGTTCCATATTGCAGAGGGTGCTGGAGACGCAACTACAGACATCGAGCAGCGATTGCGGCGCCGGCCGGGGTGGTCACGCACAGGGGGTGACTCGCTTCCGAATCGCGTTGTGCGCATCGGCAGGTCGATTATCCAGTCTAGTACTGGCTCGAGGAGCCAGTCGAGAAGCAATCTGCACACACCCACGCCACTTTCAGCAGCGCCTACGATAGTAAGAGGCGAGGGTGAGCATGTTGCTATTGGGAGTGCTGCGGATGTGGGCTTGCAGCGGACTATCCGGTTTCCGGATGAGGTGCCAGTGTGTGAAACCATGAATCCGAGAAACTTGTAACACAATACGCCAAAAGACGTTGCTTCGATAAGCGACACTTGTATTGATGTAGAGAAACACGGACCCGTAGACTAAAAGAGGGAAAAAAATAGAGCATCAGAGCTCGACTTTGTGCACACCACTTATTAGAGATATTGTAAGGTTCGAAACATGTTGGTAGTGACCATCTTCTTCGTCACTGAATCATTATTATTTTATCACGATACAATGAGATTGTAGCTACGCTTCATTCTTGTATAATTGCTTTTGACAAACTGCTTACTCTCTACAAGTAACATATCAAACTAGACCCTCTGTCATATGCCAGGGTTGACGCTGTTGCACACGTCAAGTCAAACATGCAGGCAGCTGTCCTGACTTATCGAATAGTAAAGCCGAAAGAAAGCCCTTAGCTGCAGAGTGAACTGACGCCTCTGCAACTTCCTGACTTTATCTCAATCATTACGCAGATAAGTAATTGCAAGCGTTAGCCTTGCTCAATCAGTACACAATTACTGTGAGAGTTGAGGTAGGCTGAGACGCCTATGGTTGGTGGCTCTGAGAGTTGGCTAATTGGCTGTGCAATCCACAAATGTAGGCAGTTCAGCTAGTTCTGGATATATGACAACAATTCTATGAAATAAAAAGAGAAAGCGATGCAAGAGCGCAGTGCAGTCGCTCGGTGCTAGCGCCTTGGCCGTTGCCCTTCCATCATTGGCTGCGCAAATCTCATAAACCTGCATCATTTGCACTTGACAGCACCTTGGACACGCCGCAATGGCCGAGACTGACGCCGCAGGTACCTCCTACGAAGAGGAGCATGTGCATGAAGTGTACGAACAGATTGCATCGCACTTTTCGTCCACGCGCTACAAGGTGTGCGTCGCCCCTCCTTCTCTCGCCACATGACCGACTAACCGCATTCAGCCATGGCCGATAGTCGAACGCTTCTTGAAAGAGCAACCTGATGGCGCTATCGGCGCTGATGTAGGGTGCGGAAATGGAAAGTACCTGGCTGTCAATAAGCAAGTCTTCATTGTGGGCTCCGATCGGTACGTTTGTGTCACATCTATATCTAGTATTTCTTTCAAGATTTAGCAAGGCATAAGAATTTGCTTATGACCTATCCTCAGATCCACGAACCTCGTCAAGTTTGGTCAACAGCACAAGCCACATGATGTTGTTGTAGCAGACAATCTCTCCCTTCCCCATCCACCACACAGCTTCGACTTTGCCATTTCCATAGCTGTCGTTCATCATCTATCCACGCCAGCACGGCGTGTGGAAGCTGTCAAGTGCATTTTAGATCTTTTGCGCCCGTTGCAGCAAAGCTCAGGTCAGAACGGAGGTCAAGCGCTCATCTACGTCTGGGCGCTGGAGCAGAAGAGCAGTCGACGAGGATGGGACGAGGGTGGTGAACAGGACGTTATGGTACCGTGGGTCATGACGGCCAAGAAGGAGAAAGCACCGAAACAGAAAAAGGAGAAAAAGAGGGGCGAAGAACGCACGGCACCTGATGGCGGTGAGGGGAAACAGGGTCAAGAGCAGAAGCCTGAGACTCAAGATCTGAAGCCAGAGGGTGATAAGACATTTTTACGATACTATCATTTGTACAGAAAGGGTGAGCTTGAGGGTGATATAGATCAAGCAGGGGGGCGGGTCATCGAAAGTGGGTATGAAAAGGATAACTGGTGGGCGATAGCAAGTCTCAAATGAGTGCAGGTCCTCAGAATACATGAAATCTAGTATAACACCTCAGTCTACTATCCAACAAGGATAGCACATTACAGCTCGTACGGCAATTGCGAGGAGGCTGTCTTTCCTCAAGCCGCGATACTGCCCTTCGCTGACCGAATCAGCAGGGCATGCGTGCTTTCCGTCAAGGGGAACAATTGATAATAGAACCCCACAGACCCCGCTACTAAAATTATGTAGTATGCTACGGTCCATGTAACGCTCGTTCCCTGGAACGATGCGGTACTCTTCGACCTGTCGTCCTTCTTATCCACATCTGGTGGTCCAATTGGCACACCAGCTTCCACTCCAACGCGTCCGTAGAATCGAGGTAGACCCATCCAATTACAGAACGTGTGCGCCAATATGCACGTATAGACATTACCTGTCCGCAGGTACAGAAATGTAGCAAAGAAGCCAAAGAGCGACGTGTATGTGAATTGGAACAGCGAGCGCAAAGAAGCCATCAGCATCGGCACCTCCGGGTGCGTGATGTGGAATTCGTAAAGGTGGTGAACATGGGCGATGCCAAAGTAGAGTGGGGTGAGGAAGACGATCTGCTTTTCGGTGAAGTGCGCGAGCAGGTGTAGTGGAACCATGAGTGAGCGCCAGACGATTTCCTCGCTGACAGGGCCCTACGTTGGAATGTCAGCGCAGTGTCGTATGCGAGAGATGAAGTCCTTACCACTACGAAGTTTCTGTATCCAATCCAGCTACTTAGTGTTTCGTGAAGTCCCTTGAACTTGATCCAGTCTTTGTAGTCACCATCTACGATGCCATTCTCAAACAAGGGTCCAGCAAACAGGATGCATACTAGGAGCATGCCTCGCGCGATGTCCAAGATAGAGATGGGCCAAACACCCAAAAGGTGCAGCAGTTCGTATGCCGAGACGTCATGCTGGTACAGGTACAGCACGGTGATGAGCGTGCAAGTGATCGTGGAGAACGTCACTGCCCGGGTCCGGGCGCGTATCGACGAGGGCGCATCGCGGGTGAGAGTCGGAGATGGGCGAGTTGCCGAAGATAGATAGAACGGAAGCACGTAGATCACCACGAACGCAGTCTATAAACTCTCCGGTCAGCGTTGTCTCCAAGCGTGTCTGGTGTGACAGTCGCGATAGGCTGTGAACAATAGTCGGAATGGAGGGTGGGGAACTTGAAACGCACCGACAGTAGAGCCGCAGCAGTGGGAGACACAGTTGGCGCCTTGGGAACTGGCAATATATTAGACTTCATCATAGCCTTGGAGCGAGCGCTGAGCGGCGAAACAGCAGTGCAGATGTCGATTCACGCTGGCGTGGCTCGCGCGGGCGTTAGAATGGCGCAGGCCATTCCGGCGCACACAGGCCAACCATTGTTCTCAAACTTACCGCCTTTGACCCTATCGTACATGTCGCTGAGACGCTCTCGCCAGCCGGCCGCAGGCGGTGGCATCGTGTGTGTGCTGGCTGTCGCAAGCCGGTGCAGCAGGTTCTGGTTGATCTAAAGAAAGCTTGCCGGCGCGCGTATACATACATGCACGCGCTGTCCCCACGTGTTACTGCATCCATCGTGAGCCGGACTCTACTATCGCTAATTATTACAACCAAACACTGCAAACACATCACGTGCGCATCAGACTCCCACGCCATCCGATTCGACTTGCGCCTGGCCATCCCGGCGCCCTCCCGACGTCGCGCATCCCTGCTTCGCGCTGGAGCACACAACCGCAGTGGCCAGCCGACATCCAAAGAGGATCAGGGGCAGACCGTTATCCGGTCCGTGGCAGTACGTCACTGGCCCGTTAGGAGCTCCTAAACCGGGTCTCATTTCGCGTCCAGCCCACTACGCGTTGAGCTGTCTATCGATAATTTGACAAGGCACGGCGTCAGCAAAAGCGAGGGGTTCCTGGGGAGAATCGCATCGCAAGGCGATCCTGCGGCTCATAGAACCAGTTGTTGGGGAGCGAATCAGTAATTTCCTCAATTTCCAGAAAAAGACATCTTTGCACAAGTCGACACTTGCCGCACGTGCTTCCGGTACCTGACCAGGGGGATTGCTGCACAATTGGCCCAGCACTGAGCTCCCTGCAGCTTGCAGCGCGAACCTGCGTCTTGCAGCAGCCACCTTGACGACTAGGCCGAGGCGCCGGCCATCGCCTTTCTGGAGTTCATCATCTGGCGTCCACTCCTACACCTCCATTCTCTCGTTTTCGAAACTCCGCGCTTCTTAATGGCCGTGAGCCCCATTCTGTCACTCTTTTGACATGTTTGTACATTGTTTCCTGTTATACCTTCTTTGACCTGACGTTTCAAACGTCTTCTTTTCTGTGTTTTTCCATGTTCGCACCCTTACCTTAATGGTCCGTTTCAGCCTATCCACAGCACGCGTCCGAGACCTCACCTTTTGTGGCACCTGGTAGAGTACCGTTCCACAGCATGTCTTCGAACTCGCATCCACGCCATCGCGCAACCATATCGCAAGGCTCCTTTACATCACCGCTTCCACAAACCCCCACATTCGCCCTACCGTCGCATCCGCGACCTACTCCTGCGTCCCGCAGACCGCCCTCAGAGGCCTCAGATCTATCCAGCCGTCATTCAGGCCCCACCATCCGCATTGTCGACAATCCTGGGAACGACGTATACGACAAATTTCCATTGCCCAGTGAACCCTCGCAAATCCTCCCACCTCCTCGCAATGCGCCGGGTTACGCGTTCGAGACTCCAGGATCTCGCGTTTCAAGTGGGAGCCGCGTAGCCAATGCCCTCGCGAAGTTCGAAGCCATTGGTGCCAGCACCACCCTTGCGCCACAGCCACCCTCCTATCGCCCAAAAAATACTTTCAGACACTCGGCGTCCACTAACCTGTCTGAAGATGACACTCTTGTGGACACTTCCAATTCCCGATCCTCCTTTAGATATTCCCAAGGAAGCACGCCCCCGGTTTCGCCTGGCCAGGCTGAATTAAAGGACTTCGACACGGAGCTGGAAGTACTAGAAGAAGAAACAACGCCTCTGGCTCGAAGGTCCACTATCCGTGCTGTTCCGCCTTCATCGTCTGGTGGTGAATCAGTTGAAAGCCGTCGACGCGCCCTGTCGCCCCAGGAATCTGTTGCATCGCTTGCCTCATCCACACCTCCTGCCTCGCTCGCCTCCCCTAGTAATGCCGACCGAAACTCGACAGGTGTCAGTCGATCGCTACCGCAAGAGCACACCTCGTCTACCGGATTTGAAGACGGGCAGCAACAGGCTTTCGATAGTGACTTTTCGCATCGACAACTTGTATTGAAGCCATCCGAGGAGTCATTTGCATACTCTGACATTTCGTCTACCAGCATCGAACCGAAACAACCTACATATTCACCATCACCAACTATTCATGAAGCGAGTACGGCCACCTGGGCAAGCGGAGTCAAAGTTTCCAATCCTCTCGTACGCGCCCCCACAAACAACAACCTGTGGGCCGCGTCCCAGAACGCACCGAACATCGCTGCTCGAATGCTCGACCGCGGTCTGGAGCACAACTGGAGCTCCCAGCTCTCGACAATCGCCTCCGTATCCGAACGCGACTCTCGATCATTCGCACGAGGATCACGCTCATTCAGCCCAAGGTCCCACTCGTCAGACAGCTATGCGGAAAGAAGTCTGACAAGCTTGCCAAGGAGGAGAGGGCAAACTGTTGGGAGCTATAACTCTTCGTCAGATAACTACTCGTCCGCCCCTTCTGAGTCGGCAGTCCCCCTGCCGTTATTCTCGCCTCAACTACAACCTTCTGGCGATTACAATGAGAAGAGCTTTGGGGATGAGGATCTCGACACAGTCTCACCACTACCTCCATCCAACACAATTCGCATGAAGAACTCAGGGTACTTGCGAAGACAGAACAGCGACACATCACTGAATTCATCACGACCCGGTTCGTCGCATTCAGATGTTTCTACTTTCAACCGCAGCATCATCCCAGCATGGGCGAGGTAATGCCTTCTAACAGCGAGCGCACGGCAGACACTGACAAGACTTCAGGGCATACTACCAACGCGGCGAACGCATTTCGATGATACCAGCTGCCTCAGAATCGTCCGGCAGCATACGTTTGGGTACTTCACACAGTGGCCGCACCCACACACCTTCCGAAAGCAACTTTCCAGCACACATCTACCGTCCCAGAAACCGACCGCACCATCGTGGATCACACACCGATAGCATGTCACTCTCCTCAGAACAGCTGATTGACGACAACGGCTATGCGGCTGGGCAGATCAGCGGCTGGTCGACACCACATCTTCGTACCGATAGGCGCGAACACCCTCGCTACAGTTTCTGGAAAGCACCATCGATGGACAAAGATTTTGGCCAACATCCTTTCAGCCGACAAAACAGGCAGATCCTTCTTTTCACACTGGGATTCATTTTCTTCCCAGCCTGGTGGATTGCCTCCTGCTTGCCGCTGCCATACGACCCGACTTCAGTAGAGATCGAGAGCCAAGTCGAGTTCGAGCAGCAGTATGCACAACAGATTGCGACGGTCAACGACAAGGCATTTCAGAAAGCCACTTGGTGGCGCAACCTGAACAGGGTGATGTCAGGGGTGGGAACGTAAGTCAATGTCCTTCCCAAGACAAGTACCTCCTTACTGATTTGCGACAGGCTCTTAGTTGGCGTGATCGTTGCACTAGGCATCTTGGCTTCCAGGATGTAATCACTTTCCACCCAACTCGCCGCTTCATCGACCGATTTACAGCACATTTCACACAAAACTCTGTACCACATCACCGCCATCTACTTCGAGCTTATCCAACATCTACATACCTCTCGATAACGACCGACTTACGACCTTACTGATTCTCCACGTCTGTTAATGTATCTCCTTGCTACACGACTGATGCTCTTTCGGATATCTTCTTTATCTTGATTCGAGCCAGTTTTGGCAGCGCTGTTGTACAAAAAATCTTTGATCTTTGGGGGACACCTTGCACATATCTTGCACACTTTAGCGGGCGTTTTCTTTGCTTTCGACTACCCATTTGTTGTATACTCCCGCCGCCCTTTGCGCGCCTGTTCTTTTTGTATATCAAGATTTGAGATCCAGACTTGGATCGCTGGGATTGTAAATTCGCACCCACAGACGCAGCACTACGGTGCTCGCTCACCAATAATGGTAGTTTTAGATAACGTTCAATCCATTAATGACGCCAGAACAAGTCCAGAATCTCATCGAGTGGCAACTAGTGAATGATCATAATCTGCGCACTTTCCTCAGGCCGCGCAATTTCGCCCGCATGGCTCCCTCTTGCACAGCCTCAGTCCCGTCCTACTCTGTGACACCGATGACAGCGCAGTGACCCGGGCAGATTGAGGGAGTGCGACTTGATCGTCAATGCGTCCAAGCATGAACGCGCAATCCTAGTGTCGGCGCACGATGCTCGCTCGGGTACTGCCTGATCGACGCCAGATGAGAACATGTTTCATGTTTCGAGAGCGAAATGATCGAAGGGAAAATCACGGCTTTCATCCTTGTGATGACTCTTCACAACCCAGTCATGGTTCGCCTGATCGCTTTTGGCAAGGACGATGTGGCGAGGTGCAGATGAGGCTGGAAGGAGTAGACTCGTCAAGATGAGTCGAAAAGCCCGAGCGCCTAGTGGGGCAGAGGCCCATGATGTCGCTGGTACAAAATGATCTACCGCCTACTGAATTCTTCACAGAACGCCGAAGAGCTCTAGCTGCACGCGACCGCACTCACCTTTTCTTCCCACCTTCTCTTCTTATCCAACAGAACCAGTACTAGACGATTCATCATGGCTGTCCGCGCACAGTTCGAAAACTCGAACGAGTATGTACACTACGGGGCAAATGCACATGGCGAACACCTCTAACAAGTGGCGCAGAGTTGGTGTCTTTGCGACACTCACCAATGCCTATGCGATTGTCGCAGTAGGCGCTTCTGAGAACTTCTACAGGTATGTCTGCTCTACGCGCGCACGCGCACAGCAGTGTTGGCTGGCAACTCCAGACAAGAGCTGACATGGCGCGCAGTGTCTTCGAAGCCGAACTTCAGGATGTCATTCCTATCTGCCACGCCACAATTGCCGGAACCCGCATCGTCGGCCGTCTGACTGCCGGTAACAAGAAAGGTCTCCTTGTCCCCACAACTACAACCGACCAAGAGCTCCAGCACTTGCGCAACTCGATACCGGACAGCGTCAAAATGCAGAGAATAGAAGAGCGGTTATCAGCCCTTGGAAACGTCATTTGCTGCAACGACCACGTCGCACTCGTTCACCCAGATATCGAGCGAGAGACCGAGGAGATAATAGCAGATGTGCTTGGTGTGGAGGTCTTCAGGCAAACGATCGCGGACAACGTCCTCACAGGCTCATACATGGCCCTGAGCAATCAGGGTGGTATTGTGCACCCTAAGACATCGATCCAGGACCAGGACGAGCTGTCAAGTCTGCTGCAGGTCCCGCTTGTCGCTGGTAGTGTGAACCGAGGTAGCGCAGTTGTTGGTGCGGGCATGGTCGTCAACGACTGGATGGCTGTCACCGGCCTCGACACAACAGCGACTGAGCTGTCTGTTATCGAGTCGGTCTTCCGTTTGGGCGAAGGTCAAGCGAGCAACATCAACACGACCCACAAGGACGCTATGGTCGAGTCTTTCTACTAGACAGTGGTTTTCGTGTAGTATGGTCTCTCTG
The DNA here is from genome assembly GCA_022609225.1 of Boeremia lycopersici. NCBI lineage: Eukaryota > Fungi > Ascomycota > Dothideomycetes > Pleosporales > Didymellaceae > Boeremia > Boeremia lycopersici. The sequence continues at coordinate 331,660 of JAGKPY010000011.1, read as the reverse complement.
CCTGCCGCACTAGTTTGCAGTGGATTGAGCAAGGCAGATAGGTGTATGCTCAAGCAGAATCGAGCAAGAATATGGGTGCGGTATTGCTATCCATGTGCTCTTCTAGGTTAGTGATTGAATGATACCACGACGAAAAGTCATACATTTTGCACATTATGTCTTTCAACATGGTCAGAGCGATGCGATACTATACGCTCCACTATTTTCTGCTACTTCATTGAAGTCAAAGTGAGTGTCGCGTCAGGACCCTGGAACTGAAGGCGGTGGCCATTCTGCCGCTAGGCTACGCCATAACTCGCGCTTCCCATCTTTCACAAAAACACATCAGCAAACGCCAGGAATGCAGTCGCCTCTATGAATACATGACACAAATCTCAGGCGCGTTTGACTTCCGAGCAGACCGTCGACCTTGTTCCACCCTCTCCACTCTGTCTGTCTTCGACCAACGATGGCTTCCTCGAATTCGACGGCGCTCACCAAGCGCAGCGCTGCGGGTGCGCTTATGCCACCTCCCCCAGCGCCAAAGCGCATAAAGCGACCTTCCGTGGTTCTCGACGAGGATACGTACGTTTCAGCGGTTTCGCACATAATTCGGCGCGACTTCTTTCCCGGGTTGGCCGAGTCCGACGCACAGCGCGAATACCTAAATGCGCTGGAGAGCAAAGACAAGGCGTGGATCCGCGAGTCTGGGAAGAAGCTTACTCATGCCATGACGCCTGTTCCGTATGGCCAAAGGCGAGCAGCAGACAGAACAAGATTCAGTAGAGCAGGCCCAAGCTCCACAGACAAGACCCCCAGCGTGTGGGGCGCAGACACGCCAGTCACGGTTGCCGGTACCGATATCGATGAATATAATGAAGAAGGACTGGGCAAACTGGACAAGGTTGATTTCAACATGTCTCTCAACGCTTTCCAGGCGAAGTACACCTCTGAGGACCAAGAGAGCTTCAGCGCTATCGTCGACAAGCAGAACCAGAAGAAGTTCGAAAAGAATCCGTGGCTACACGACGGCAATCGCTACGCCTCCAAGCAGCGCATCGCACAGCAGAAAGTGCTCACTGCCAATGCCGCTTCAGACTCCACAACCCTCACCATCCGCCCTAGCCAGAACCTCGACGACCGTCCCGCAGCGCCTACCATGCACAAGCACGCGGCCTTCAACACGCTCATGTTCGCCCCCGATTCCGTCGAGTCCTGGGCACCTACCAATGTCGCCCGCGCCCAAACAGCGTCTCTTGCGCCGCCAAAGCAGACGCGGTATGCGAACACCCGCCTTCCCGCCGAAGCCGAACTCCCACCGCGACCAGCAAGCCCAACACTCTCCGCAATCCGGGACGCCGTCTCGGGAAAGCCGCGACTTGGTGCAAGCGAAGGCGGATACACAGGCAGCGAGACACCGCGCGTGAACGGGTATGCATTTGTAGATGCACAAGCTCCTGATTCAGACTCAGACGAGGATGCGCCAGAAGACTTGCTGGAGCGATTCGGCGTGACGGGAGACGGGGCTGGCAAAGCGACACCTTTCAGCATGAGTGAGGCGAGCGAGAGGGAGAAAATGCATCACAAGATGGTGGATCGGATCGGCGCGAAGCGCTCTGCGGGCGCGAAGCGCTCTGCGGGCGCGAGCACCAGACCAGGTCCTACGGGTAAAGGCTTGGGCATCTTCGCGAGTGAGACGCCTCGGTTTCTAAGCGCGCCGACACCTACCACAAGGCTTGTGGCGCAGACACCCGGGCGGAAGAATAAGGGCGACCTTACCCCTGCAGCGCAGAGACTGTTTGATAGAATGGGCAAGACGCCGAGAGCCGGGGGCAGCGGCTTCGGAGACAGCAATGGGAGAGCCCAGGATTGGACGCCTGTTTCACGAGCGAAGAAGAAGCCTTAATGGTCTCTTCGAGAAGGAGAGCGATGATGTTGCTGGCCTGTACGAAGTGCTCGAGCAGGTCAGTAAGAACTAGTGATACCCAATTTAAATATTCATACGCTCATTCAACGTGAGAACAAACTTTGATTAAGTGATGAATAAGCAAGTAACCTTGACGATGTCCGAAGACAAGACGAAGTCTGACCCATTCCCCCTGGTATCGAAAGTGAACACATAGGTGTAATACAAATATAGGACTGTGTGTCCGCGCTATGCAAAACGCCAATGCTAAAGCAGATGAAGTGCTATGAGGCACAGAAAAAGCAAAAAAACAGTATACAAAACCCAAGCAATGGAATCAAAGAGCTCTGATATACCTCAGTGATCACTTCAGCGATGAAGCTTCTGCTGATCCTTTTGAAAGCTCGCACGTTCTGCGAAAGGCGCCTCCGTCGGCGTAATAGGCGATATCTCAAGCTTCTGCGATTCGGTAGGTGGCTCGATACGTTGCTGCAGGAACCAACCACCGTCCTCAGATCGTCTCCTAGCCATAATATGTGCATGTGAAGACTGTGTCTCTGCCGGCGATATGGGTGATACGTCCGGCATCTCATGCAACGGGAGCCGGTCAACAGGGCTCTGTAAAGTATCACGATATTTGACAAGCTGGGCCTGAGAGCGGGCTCCCTAAGAACCGCCTCCACCTCCGCCCCTTCCTCTGCCACCACCAGGGCCGTTATATGTTCTAAACTGAGTCCCAGGAGCGTGATAGCTCCTGTATGCACGTCTCGGCCTGCTTTGCGGGCCCATGAAATTGCTGTCGCGGCGATCGCTCTGCTCGCTGTGTGGGTTTGGCTGCAGTGAAGGAGGCTGTTGCTGTGACGTTGCAGACTGGCCTAACAGGGGCGAAAATGCAGATGTGGCAACAGGCTGGCTGTGTTGTACCAAACCTGGGTATGGTGGGGGTGCCATGCTAGCTGGAAGGATTGGCTGGCCACCGTATTGATGAATCTTGAGGGGCGGGTATTGAGAATCATTTGGTGGTGGGGGAGGTTGAGCTTGGTAAGGTACGGAAGGCGGGGCATAGGCATGTTGATAAGGTGAAGGGTAAGTGTGACCGTATGGACCTGGTGGTGGAGGAGGGTGTGGGGGATGCGAGGCTGGCGGGAAGTTTGATGTAGGCAAATGATACGGCGGTCTTGACGTTTGAGGCGGGGGGATCGGATCGTAGTGCGCGAAGCGAAAGTTGACCGGGTTCGATGGTGGAGGACCAGGCGGCTTCGGTGGTAACGAAGCATATGGACTTTGGTGCGCAGGCGCGTGTCCAGATCTACTTGACTCGCCATTATAAAGCTGAGGAGGACTACCCTGAAATGGCGAAGGTCGAGAAGCCTGCGAAACGCTTGATTGTCTGTCGCGATCCCAGTACGCTTGTCCTCGGTCGTAAGATGCCCGGCGCTGCGAAGGAGGTCCGTTTGTGTCGGATACACTCTGCAATCCAGCAGAAGGGTGCTGTGGATCATATGCAGGCGCGGCTTCCCTCCTATCATCAGGGCGTTTCAGGTAATCAGACCAGTGAGGCCTGTCCGGATAGATTATGCCATGTTCTGCTGCCTTCCTGTCAAGCAACTCTCTTATCTTGCGCAATGTATCTCGCGGATCCTTTCGTCGCAGTGACTCGTCAGCTTCTCTCGGCGGTGGAATATTGTGTTGTGGAAGAACACCCGGTTGCTGCCATGGCATCGGATGTGGTCGGGCTGGCGATGGTGGTTCGGTGGGAGGCGGGACAGGCCCGCTCAACGCATCCATCAATTGTTGGTCTACATGGTGTTCTGATTCTGTTTGCTCCGGTTGGTTGACAATGTTCTCAAGGCGCGTGGCATGGTTTCGGGATGGTGTCTCGTGTTGGATGTTATGGTCTCGTCTGGAAGGCGTGTTTGGTGGCGGAGGATCCTGAGTTGGAGGTAGTGATGCTCGGAGTTTTGAGACAGGCACATCTGAGTCATTGTTTAGCATATCCATGATCCGGTGAGTTGTGCGTGCAGGGGCAGGCTTCTCGGTTATCTCTGAAGGCTTCGTAGTATTATTACCGTTCAGACCGAGGTGTAATGCATCCTGAGAGATACTCAAAGCCGGCTGCGACGTCGGTACTGGACTATTATGAGACACGTATGAGTCTAGAGGCAGTGGCGAACCTGGAACGAGCGGCAGAGACGCCTGTCTGTCGAGATGCTGTTCAGAATCTGGAAGCGGCTCCTCTGTGAATGTCTCGCCAGGAGCATCGGAACGATGATCGTGCTCAGGTACTGACGTTGAAAGGTCAGCAAGGAACATGAGCATAGTCGCCTGATCATTGGGAATGATCTGCTCCTCGGGCAAGTGAGGTTCTGGTGAAGGCGTTCTTTCGACTTCAACGACAGCATCCACAAGACTGGCTATGTTGTAATGTGCGATCGCTTCGGAGCGATCAGGTCCAGCATATTGCGCAAAGCCGCCAGTAAGTTCGTTAATGGAGTCGTTGGCATCCTCGTCTTTTGCGACAAATGTGGCGCGAGCTTGATCGAACAGGCTCCGCCTGACATCGTTTTCAAGCTCCCGGTCAGCCTCGACGTATGCCCGACTCCGCGATGCAAACTTGGAGCTGAGTCTGTCGTCTGCACCCGTAGTCGAACCGTCTGTATATGTTGGTGGCAGCACGTTGTCCTGATTGTCATCAGATCAAGAAGTGGTAGGGTGACTATCATATTTACCTCGTCATCTGTGGCGTCATCTTGAGCGTTTTTCCATTCCCGTTCAATTTGTTTCAAGCGGAAATAGCATCGCTGCAGGTAGTCGTCTCGCAAGTCTTCAAAGCGATTCTGGGTTGTGTCAGTCATTGCGGCAATAGGGTACCGTTTCCGACTTACAATGTACTGCTTCTTCTGAATCTGCTCCTCAGCGACCTGCACTCTCTCCAGCTGACGCATCCTCTCCAAACGCCATGCTGCACAATAACCAAGTTGGGCATCTCGCTTACTATCCAAACCGTCTATGAGTGGCTTGTACTCCGGGCAATTTTTGTGAAAGTCCTGGTCATTATCAAGGTTTTGGATCGCTCTGTGCGCTAGTTCATCTAGATAGCTCTTCAGAACTTTTGCGACGCTTCGATAACTTGTCTTCAGGTTGAGTTGCCTACGCAGATCGACTTCGACATTCATGTCCGGATGCGGTTGGCGTCGGCGACCAGGAAGGCGCTTCGGGACCTTTGCAGGCGCGTCGCCATTGGCAGGCAAGACATTTTGCAAATTCAAGCTAATCGCAACCTCAGGAACCTGCTCTGGAGAATTTGGCGCCGTGCTTGCATCTGTCAGTTCTGGAGGCTGGTCGGCTGAATCGGTAGGTGCGCTGGTTGTTTTGCGCTTTTTTTGGCGCGGTTGTTGTTCGGAGACATCGCTTTGAGTACGGGTCAGAACACCATTTGGTCGCGTTTTGCTGGACTGCGTTGAGTCGTCTGAAGCCCGCCTCCTCTTCCCAGCAGTCTTTGATAGCCGCAGAATCGCTTCCGATTCAGGCTCGTCCAGCTCCGGCGTTTGAGTTCCATTCATAGGAGTGCTGTTACCAAATGAACCATTTGGCGAACCAGAATCGGTCGACATTCGGCTGCGCTTGGCTGGTTCATCGTCAAAGTCTGATTGTTGCGCAACGTCGTTCAGAGAACTACGTCGACTGCCGGAAGCTGCACTTGACGGTGCAGCTGGGCTCGTATGATTAGACGACGTCTTTGCAGCACGTCGTGTTGTCATATGTAATGGGATGTCTGGTGCCAGCCGGGACTGCTTCCAGTCTTCTCCTTGTTGCTTTCGCTTAGTGGATACTGCACTAGTCCCTGCACGCGCTAGTTGCCAAGTCAGGAACAAGTTGTATGGAAGGCATGCGCGAACAGTAGATATGGAAAGTGAGGATGACATACCAGAAGCTCTGTTGTTTGTTGTACTTCCTGGCGGTAAGGGTTTGGTCCTCTTCTTTGGTGGCATTCCGAAGGCCCTAGGCCTTGTGAAGGACCTTCCAAGGACGTAGTTCTGAAAGCTGGAATACGTAAACTTCTTGAGCCGGCAATGCTAGCAAGAGTAACAACAAGCACTCAAAGGCGGATAACGTTATGTCTGGTAAGATTGGAATCCGATGCGGGTATATCGCTGTTGAACTGTAAGCAAGTGCTGTCAGCCACTGCGCACAACCAATGCTGGAGTGAGCAAACGTAAGAAGAACCGAGGCAAAGCATGCTAATGGCGAGCGTAACAAGAAGAAAAGCCTTGCTCGTAGAATGGGTGAAGTGTATATAAGATACTTACAGTGACCTCAAAGCCGGAGTCTGCGTAAGCAGAAGGATCTGCTTAACACCAAAGTGAGGTTTGCGCACTTGGCAAACTGACACTAGAGTACAGCCAAAGGATAGTCCGGCTATAGCCCTGAGAGAGGTTGCGCGGGCTGCAATGGCAGCTGCAGCTTCGTGAATCGGCCAACCTGGCAGGCGAAAATGCTCCCAGGTAGGGCAAAGATGAAAAGGAGTGGCAGGCAGTCGATGGCGGTCAGATATCACCCAGGCAAACTAGGGTGTTTCCAGCTCTCCGTCTCAGCGTCTTGAGAATAGTCGACGTTGCAGGAGGTTGAAGTTGATGGTCGGAAATGGTGAATCTCGTGCTGAGATCCTCCACGGGATCCACCTTGACACCCTGATCCAGCCTAGTTTAGAGCCAGGTGGCCAATAAGATCTAGACAGTACGACAACCACGGGCTCACTTCGCACCACAGCAGCACAGAGTGGCTCGCAACACACATTGGCCAGGATGTTCACATATTCCAGCAGTTATATCATATCTCCCGGCCTAGATATGGTGTATGCGTACCCAGACAAGGACTGCCTCATGCCTGCAGACGCCACCAACCAAACATGGAAAGAGCGAAGATTCCACATGCTGGGAATTATCTCACCACTCTGTACGTATTCAATCCGACTTTAAAATGGCTCTTGATCATGTACTTCTCTTCTCCATGAGCATCTTTGCGCCTTCACTTTCGGTGTCTCGTATGCTTCATTCGAAGTTTCATGTCGCACGTCATTAGGTGCTGCGCTAAGAAACGGGATGATCTTCCGTCTCGGGCCTTGCAGCTGCGCCCCTTTCACACAACGTACAGAACAAAGTAGAGAACACAGAAGTAAAGGGATACTTTGAGCTCTATCAACAGTCGATTTAGTACTCGCTCTCAATGCGATCGAACGATGTTGAGGCTCCTGAAGGTCTCCCACTAGCTTAGTCGTGATCCCAATATTCACATTGGCGAGCTACATGAGTAGAGATCACATTTTTGCATGTCACGCCCAAAAACGTTGACCACCATATCTCACATGTATTTGTTGTGTGCATACTTGGAAGTGCGAATGTGGTGAGACGGCTGAATACATGTTCGAAGCAAGGTAATGACTCTCCGCAGGTACGCAAGCAATGTGCAATATGCATTTTCCGACAGGTTCCAAGACTCTCGAAATCCCATTATCTTTCCAGCATTCCGCGCTAATACCTGCCACCTGACACTCTTCTGCTCGCGTGCCTAATCATCTCTGGTCATTTTCTCCCACGACGCTGTTATGCGGTGAAGGTTGCTGCAGCGATGCACAATCTACCTTCCGCGCTTTCCATATGAGAGACACTCTTAGGTCATGTGCTGCAGGCATGTGGCTGCAAACAAACACCCAGGATGTGCGTTGTCACATAGTCGCCTTCACCTGAGTTGTTCCGCCCTGCACAACTCCCCGACTCGCAAGCCGCTCGGTACCGCGTGCGTGCACGGTAAGCTCTTCGACAACAGAACTATAGCAGGCATAAACCACGTCCAAAGTGGGGCCACACCCATTCACACGTGTTCCCGCATTGACAGTAAATTATCTTCATCGTAGAAGGTTTGCGGAAGGACCTTGGAAGCAGCGCCGAACGGAAACATGGGGTACGGAGATTACGGTTGTAAGGAGTATGGCTCAAATTTCTGTGATCGTGATGTTCGTTATGGCCGTTGAGTCACGAGTCAGGAGTTGTGGAGGCCATGATGTCAGGGAACCAGATATTTTTCTGCACACGAAGTGTACGAGTCGTAGCAGGTGTGCAGTGTGTTGTGAACATCGCTGAGCTGTTTATGTTTAATTTGGTTTGATTTGATGTGATGATATGGTGGGAATCAATATCCCAATGCTCAGTAATCTCTATGGCCCAGCCATTACTATGTTGTCGCAAAAAGCAGTACTACGATTAGCAATACTGCTTCAAGACGAGGTCGTCTTGTGGTATCGTGAATGAAACGCTGGCCAGAACGCTTGAAGCTCGAAGCTCAATCACAAGACGTGAGAGCTGGGCTGAATAAAGTGAAGAGAAGGTATAGCGCAATAATCAAACGCGACAGGCAGTAACCAAAAAAATATATGGCAGGAGTGATCCTACGGTGTATAGACAATGAAATCATGAAGCGTGTAGCACATTAGGTCCATCATTACCAAAGTGCCAACCCAAAGAGCAAGACGCCAGGAACAGAGATCTATATGTGTGTCCGTTTGCTGCTCACCAGTCGGGTGAGTTGCGAAGGCTGACTTTTCGCGATCCATTCAAGCTGCTGCGTGGAGAAGAGTTGAGCACGAAGTCAGGGATGGGAGGGGTCATCTCCCTGCTGGGAGGCGAAGGCGTCCTGGATCCAGCGTTTGTGCTCATGGCACGGCCTCGCAGGCTGTGGGCCGGGACCGGCGTGCTGGGGCTTGTAGTATTATTGCGCAAGTTGCTGTTCGATCGCATTCGCATGTAAGGCCTCGTCGGGCATGCAATGACTTGGTCTGCGAGAGGACTGGCAATGATGCTTGTGCCCGGAGTGGCCTCAGGTGGTGGGACGGGGCTCTCGGTCCTGAATAGCGGATGAATATGTGCCTCGCTCACCGCGGGGCTGGGTGGTCTTGTGATATCTGGGATCATGCGCGGTGCAATAAGGTCTTCTTCAGCCAGCTCTTCATCGATCTCAGGCAGAAAAGGGCCATCCAGAGCGCGTGCTGGTGTTACAGACCGACTGCCTGGAATTGGTTCCAGATGTGTGCCCTTCGAAGGGGCTGTCTGCATCATAGCATCCCGAGCTTGATTGCTTACACTGCTAGTGTCCCAGCTATCAAAGCCGTCCGAATGGGATACATTATCGATCGAATGAGCGTCGGAGTAAAGACTTCTCGTGTCACGATTGAATGAAGGCCGGCTGACCAACGCAGTTCGTGATGTGACAGGTCGAACAGCATGTCGAAGTGATTCCCGGAAAGATCTCAGTGACTGCGATGAAAGAGTGGAGAAGGTTGGCGATGGAAGCGCTGCAAGTGGAGAAGCTGGTTGAGCAGGACTCATGGCAAATCTGTTCTTGCTTGGCGTTGAGGTTCGCATCTCTGACATGACCGAGTCCCTAGGTCCTGAGACGGTGATCGGTTGAAGCTTTGGCGTATGACGCTTCCAGAAATTGGAGGAATATAGCGTAATTTGGCTGAGGCACGAGATCACCCATACGATGGTGTGGCCGACGAGGACCGCATCCCAGTTTGAGATTGGCCCTGCTGACGAGCTGCTGATCACCTCATTCCTTCTGGACTTGATGGTGATTATAAGGACAAGCGAGATAATCAGCGCTGCAAGAGAGAGGACAACACTGATTCCAACCAGCGCTCTTCTCGCGCCGACTGATCGCTCCATGAAACCGTCTCTTCGTCGAACATCCTGAACGAGGTAGAAACCAATACAGCACAATGATACAGTATCTAAGGCACTTGCTGTGGCAGCAATATGAAGGAGGGTAGCCTGTGTGGTGGAAATCGATGATGTCTCGATGATTGAGATTACTGTATCAGCAGCGGTGCTCGACCACGCCAACGCTCCGAGGAGCGAAACATACAGCTTGCGTGATCCAACCATGCTGCTACCCGCCAAAGCAGATCCTCCAAAGGCAAAAACAAGGAAGCCGCTCCAGTGTCTGCGAGAAGCCCAGGAAGAGTATGATCGATGGAGGTACTAGATGCCGATCCGGCTCAGTACGGCTGGTCGTATTGCCGACTTCGGTCGTGTAGCGCCAGTATGTGTGTGCTGAATGTTCGGGCAAAACTGTACCGATTTGAGACTCAACAAATTTATGGTATGGTGCCGATGCAACGTTGGTCGAGGTGAGTCCTTCAAGTGAGGGAACAGAGAGATTCGTCTGGGTAGAGCGGACGGGAAGAAGGAATAGGTTGTCGTTGTTGCTGTGGTAAGACGCGAGGTACAGTACCAAACAGTCGACGCGTGAGGGTCGCGAAATGAAATGACGGATAGCGCAGCTAAGTGTAGTCGAGGTCGGTCGAGGGCGACACGGAAGCCCAAATAGGAAGCCAGCCGTTGGATAGATGTGTGGCTTATGCGGGCGTCAGGTCCGGCGGTCTTTGCAAATAAGCAACGGCCTGGATATAAAGACTGTGGTTGGCGGAACGCACAAGCGAGCGTTGGGTAGAGACGGGAGCGAAAGAAGTGTTGAACGAAGGACAGGACAGCACCGCATAAGAAGACAGCATGTGGGGACCCGCAAGAGTTAATATATTTAGAAGAAGAAGATCGCTGATTTATGTCATTGTTTGGCGGTGGCCGGGGGCTGCCTATGCCCTTGAGCAACATGGAGACAGACTAGGGATCCAAGCTAGCATCCTGGATGTGTTGCAGGCATTTTGGGGTGCGATCTCGAAAACCGATGCTTGCACGACCTCTCAGATGTGCGCTGACAGCGTTGCACTGGGTCTGTGAGCCTTTCAGGCACCATTGGAGAAACATTGGCGCTGCAGGATGCGGTAGGTGGCCAGCCAGCTGAAAGCACAGCCTGACAGTGCACGAGAAGGGAGCAGGGAGAAGAGAATTCACCAACAAACTGCCGGAAATGCAGCGGCTGCGACCAATTGCGGATCGTCAGGCCTGGGCCCCGGTGCCCGCAGCGTCGTAATGTCTGTGTAGGGGCTGGTAAGGGTCGCCTGTCAAAGTTTGTAGGGTGGAGCGGCGGCCTTGCTAGGCCTTCATTTGCGACGCGTTGTTTTGAGCTTGCTTCTTGGACGGGCATAACAAACAATCTCGGACGACGCTATCTACCACGAGCTGACGGCTGCGGAGAAGCTGGCCAGCGATATCATAGCATGTTGTCATCTCGGCCACCGCGTCAAATAGTGGCAGCAGCGACTTCCCTTTCTGGGCGCTTGCCATCCCGCAGGCGGTGGTTGCACAGTGCTGCGAGGCCAGCATGTCTGAGGCAACGTGAAACAGCACTGGCCTTTCACGTTGCTGGGCGGCCACGATTCGTGGCTGCTTGAAACCAGTAAGGAGAACTACCAACAAAGAAAGGGTCTGCAGCCGCATGAGGACTGCGGCTGTGGGCGAGAGGCGCATGCAGATGCGGGCGGGCGGCATGTCAGTGTTGTCCTTTTGGTGATGTTCGTCGTTCGGAAGGCGTTCGCCGGGCATCACGTGCTGTCCCGCATTCGAGGAGAGTTGACTGTTGACTGCGAGGCGAGTTGACGACAGCCGGTTCTGCCTGAAGTAATTCCATAGCCTTCTCTCGGGTCCCACCGACAGGCAAACCACGGCATACCTGGACAGGCCCTGCTCCCACTTCACTTACCCAATTATCGTTTTCACCTAGCTTCGCTGAAGCAGAGCCACCCATCTTCATAAACCCCGCCTCCACCGCGTCACTGCACTTGCCCAGCTACACACCACTGAGCCATCCACAACCCAACCGCCACCATGAAGATCACATTCAAGGTTCGGCGCCCGTGTTTCTCGCACGTGAACAAAGCTTACAGTGGCGTAGGATCTCAAGCAAAATAAGTTCGTCATCGAAGCCGATCCTTCGGAGTCGGTACGCAGAGGCGCCACCCTTTCGGCATCACTGTACTCTAACACACGACCCAGATTGGCGCGCTCAAGGCCAAGATTCAGAGCGATAAGGGCTGGGAGGTTCCTCAGCAAAAGCTGATCTACTCTGGTGAGTCTGCTCGGCATGGTAACACTGTCCCTACAGGCGCTGACCGCGACCATAGGCAAGATCCTTCAAGATGCCAACACTATCGAGTCGTACAACATCGAAGAGAAGGGCTTCATTGTCTGCATGGTCTCCAAGGTCAGTACGCCCGTGGTCCAGCTGGCGAGTATCTGCTAACATCCATGGCAGCCAAAGGCGCCTGCTGCCTCCGCTAGCAAAGCTCCTTCCACGCCCTTGAAGCCAGTAGCTCCGGCGCAGACACCCGCAGCGCCCGCAGCTCCTGCCGCATCCTCGGCCTCGTCCACCGCACAAAATGTACCCGCCACACCTTCGCCTGCGCCTGCACAGCAGTCCGAGCGCTTCAACGATCCGTCAGCTCTGACCATGGGTGGAGAGCGCGATGCTGCTATTAACAACATGGAGAGCATGGGTTTTGCGCGAGCTGATATCGATCGCGCCATGCGTGCCGCTTTCTTCAACCCCGACCGAGCGGTTGAATATCTTTTGACAGTGAGACAACCGGCGTCTTTACCACATCAGACGTGTTCTAACGAGCTTCTAGGGTATTCCAGAGAGTGCTCTCCAGGAACAAGCACAGCAGCAGTCACAAGCTCAAGCACCGACCTCGCCACCCGCTGCTGGAGGGAACACAGGTGCTACACCCGCTGCTTCTGGGGGAGACGAGCCGATAAATTTGTTCGAGGCTGCTGCGCAAGCCGGTCAGGGTCGCGGCGGCGGAGGTGCTGCGCGCTCAGGAGGTGCCGCAGGCGCTGGTGCTGGTGCGCTCAACGCCAACAGCCTCGACTTCCTACGCAATAACCCACAATTCCAACAGCTGCGACAAGTCGTGCAACAGCAGCCTCAGATGCTTGAGCCGATTTTGCAGCAAGTTGGACAGGGTAACCCCCAGTTGGCGCAGATGATTGCGTCGAATCCGGAGCAGTTCCTGCAGCTACTTGCAGAAGACGCTGATGACGATGCGCCTTTGCCTCCAGGTGCACAGTCCATCTCTGTTACAGAGGAGGAGCGCGAGGCTATCGAGCGCTTGTGTCGCCTCGGCTTCGAGCGCGACCTCGTGATTCAGGCTTACTTCGCGTGTGACAAGAACGAGGAACTAGCTGCCAACTTCCTTTTCGATCAGCCCGAGGATTTGGACGACCAGTAGAGGCTCTGAAGCCACCTGTGCGCTTAATGTCCGACCACACTATACCCGATTTCGTCACATCAGCACCCGATGTTATCGTTACAATGTCACAAGCACCATTTGCAATATTGGGCGGCAACTTCACGATCCTATACCAGCCTCCTGGTCTGACGCTTTGCATACTCGAGCATGGAGAGCGTACTCTTACGCTGGCGTCCGTGTTCGCGTGCGACACGGCCTTTGCGAACAGGAATAGGATTCGTCTGCGAGATGGCGCAAGTAGTCTGCTCGGCCTAGTGTTCTAGGAAGATCGGAGAACACATCATGATTGAAAGATAATATTTGTGCTCACGTTGCCACGCTATGCTTGATGTCAATATGCCGCTAACGTTCTTGTATCATGATAGCAGTTTTCGACGGATGAGAATGCGATCTGAAAGGAGTGTGTGATCATATTGAAGCTTGCAGTATACTGAAGATACGCAAGCCCAGGCTTCACACGACGTCTCAAAAGCAGCAGAGATGCCTACATACAATTGGACGATGGTGAGTGGACTGACAAAAGGTCCATGGAAGCTCTCATCAAACTCAAGCCAGTGCTTGTTTGAGTGACGAACACTGACTCATGAACAGCTTTTTTGTTTTCTCTGTCTTGGGTATCTCAAACCGACATCGCCAGGCGAACACGCCAATCCAGCTTCTTCGAGCCTTCATAACCGAACTCACATGCTATTGTCCTCTCTCGATCCGAGACTCGTTCGGTCTCAACGCATGCCTAAGGAACATTATTTTTAGGCGTACTGTACCCAGGCACATGTAAGTAGCTACTGTCAGGCAAGAAGATCTAACAACCTCGTTAGGACTTTCTCCTGTCAATGTATGTGCTTGGACGGAGTTCTCTGGTAGTAGTTCTGTGGCTTGTTGGTTGCGATAGGGAAGGACTGTGTCCTACAAAAGCGCCAAGTGGCTGATCAGAGCCTGTTGCGTGCAGTACAGGTCGAGGGTCACATTTAAGTGCTGTGAAACGTCATGTAAAGCCCAAGATCTGACTTGTTTTGTGTTCTTCTGTGGCCACGGAGGATAATCTCAAATCTGACTTTGGGTTGCACAGTCCACAGAAAATATTCAAATAAACTAAGTCTTGTCCACGACTCTTGCGGTCCCTGAAGCGGACTATAGTCTTGATATCAATCTTGCACTTGAACGCAAACACTTACACCTGCCGTGAAGCCAGCCATGCAATATTGCCAACATACGACGTATGCTGATTGTGTCTTTGTTTATCGATACTAGTTGCTCAACACCGGCGGCGATCCAAAACCATCGATCCTGAACATGTTGATCGTGTCCACGAATGTACTGTTGTTGTCGACGTTGCTCGCCAGATCCACTCCATCCCTCGTGATCATATTCGTTGCACCCACAGTGTTGAGGTTGTAGATATCGATGTCGTAGCTCAGTCTGTCACCTTCAACACTGAAGATCCTTGTCTGACACACTGCACCCGCGCCCACAGCGGAGCAGGCAGTGCTGTAGTTGTCAAAGAACGAGTACAACCCCACACCGTAACCAAGGATGTTATTGCTGCGCACAATACGTAGGCCCCATCCTCCCGCCGTGCTAGCAGTGCTGTTACCTGTACCATTGACGAATGGAGCGAATACAGGATCATTCAGAGCAGGGTTGGGTGGGAAGGGGATCGTGGCGTCGGGATTAGGCTGGTAGTATGCGGTCTCGGTTTGGATCTGGCCCATGAAGACGTTGCGTGTGTCGACGAACTGGTACTCATAGAGAACGTGGTGTTCGACTGCTGTGCCCCATCTATTACATGTTAGCATTGAATACATGAAAAGAGAAAGGTCTGACCTACAACCAAATCTGACCACGCTGGCTCTCAATATGTAGACCACGGCCTGCGTAAATGGTGATCTGTGTGTTATTGTTGCGTGCATCGTCCAGGTCGTGGTCGGCAATCCATAGCCAGTTGTTCTCGAGATAGAGGCCAGCGGCAAACTTGGTGATGTGAATGGACATGTATGCAGCAATGCATTCTTGCATAAGGTTTTCGGACGTGATCTTGGTATCTGGGGTCTTCTCACATTGTTCAGTTTGAAGGTTGGAGCCAGCGAAGCCACCGACACGAGTGTGGACATCCCACATTCCAGCCGGCGTAGAGTCGTATGTTCCCAAGTTGTACTCGATCAGAATAGCGCCTTTTTGCTGGCCTTGCGTGCTTATGAACATATCAGACCACTCGATTGAGCCTTGCTCACCGGGCAGTGCGACTTGGACTACGGGCTTCGGATTGGCAATGTCATTGAAGTACTCGCCGGCCGAGAGAATGACTGAGGCAAGGGCTTCACCTACGATCTTAGAGCCTGGTGGGACGTAAATCGTTCCTGTTACCTTGTAGAAACCAGCTTCCACGAAGAGGATCTTGCCTTCGCCCTTAGCCTTCAACAGAGCAGCATTCAAAGCAGCGGTGTCGTCAGTCGTACCATCACCAGAGGCACCGAGGTCCCGAGCGCTCAGAAATGTAGACAGCGGGACGGAATCATACTGAGGCTTCGAACGTGTGTAGTATCTTCCTGCAGCGTCGAGTAACTCGGCTGGCCTCTTGCTAGGCTCGACGGGACCCCGAGCTTCCACAGGACCCTGTGGCAAATAACGGTGACCATCAGCCCAAGCAGCAATCACCATGGATCCAGTAGTGCCCTCAAGGTAAGTCGAGTTGGGCCCAGCAACAGCTACGCCGACATTGTTCAGCTTGACATTCTCCAGGTACAAGCTTCCAGCAGCAGCTGGCTCAGAGTTGTCGGTTCTTGCGGTGCTGATACCAATAGGAGTATTGTTGATCTCGCTGTCGAATAGGGTGATTGACCCAACGTTAACTGCTGAAGGTCCTCCTGCCGAAACGTTGAAACCAACTTGGCAATTGTTTATCGTAACACCAGAATATGTCCATCCCCAATCCCACAGTTGGTTGATGGCCGTGACAACGTTGTTGAAGGTCAGGTTTCGTGTAGTGAACTGCTGATTGCCTACATTGAATCCATAGTTACCACCCTCGAAGACAAGGTCTGTCATGAAGCCACCAGATCCTTCTTCGACGAACAGGCCTTGGTGCTGTGTACCGTTGGCCGCGGACATCTTGAAGACGACATTCTGGAGACTTGTGGTCTGTGCAGTAGGCCAGTGCACTCCAGTTGCGGACACATTGGCCGGAATCTTCGTCATGTCTAGAACAAGATTACGAATTTGGCGGAAGAAGGTGTTGGTTGGTCCGAAACCTGTCCGGCCGGGGCGGGTACCAGTGCCTAGGTAGGGGCTGCCGTCAATCAAACCGAGACCAGTGAAGTTTGAAGTTGCAAGCAGGGTTGGAAGACAGTTGGGGTTGCCAATCAGCTATTGAGGTTAGCCAGAATTTATGATCAGATAGCGCATCATACCTGAGTGTAATAGTAATCAATGATACTCGATGAGATCAAATATGAACCTTCAGGAAAGTAGACCACGGCAGGTGTGTTTGTTGAAGATTCGCAGGCACTTGGTCCACATCGATTCCCTTGGGTAACAGCTCTCTGAATTGCCGCTGTATCGTCAGTGAGTCCATCGCCTTTCGCACCAAAGTCCTTGACGTTCCTGAACACAGTGTAGTTGTCAGGATTGGGATTGAAAGACGCAACACCTTGATGCTTGACGTTTTCCATCCAATACGGAGCACAAGATCCAGGAGTGCCAGTTGATAATGGTGCTGCAACTGTGCTGGTGCCATTTGAGGGGGTAGGATATGGTGCGGTAGTTGGATCGTCAGCTGTGGGTTGACGTGTGTACGACCCGATCGCCGAGTTGTAATCTGATGCTAGCGAGGGTGCACTCAGTGATCCTGTCGGCGAAGAATCTGAGAGAGAAGGGGTCGAAGTGGCATCTTCAAGTTGTGGAGCCGCACTGTGAGAACGAGCGTCAAGCGCAGATGCGCAAGTGGAGAAACCCAAGATCACAGCCTTGAGTAACATCGTGTCAGACTGGACGACAGAGAACGAGTGACTGTGGGTGAGTTTTAGATGTTGAGAAGTGGGAGCATTCCGCAAGAGCACATGTTCAATAAATAATTAGCTGATGTGGTAAATAGGGATCATCTACTTACCGTGAACGGTCCGGCGCGGAGACGATGGATGGACCACCCTCAACGCGCGTCTGCCCAATCACACATTGGTCAGAACACAATCATCAGCTGCGGGTAAAGGTAGTGGCTTGCGCTTTTCTCACTACTGCAGTACACCCGAAACATATCTTTGCAGGGGCTGGGTGTTCTCATTAGCGGCTAGCTTGACATTTTCTTGGACTCTGGGGTTGTGACTATGAGCGTCGCTGGTGAGGCAAGGCAGCTCCCTTGTGTGTGGCCCAGTTTTGTGCCAGATTCCTACGACAGTCTCCACGGTCGTGTGTTCGAATGAGTAATCACAGCGGTTGTTCGTCCACAATATCAGGGAAGATTAGGGGAAAGACCGAGGAAGGTGCCATGGCATGGGGATTAAGGTTACCCCATGAAATGACCTCGCTTTCCTCGGATTGGACTGCTTCCAACCACATCCTGCGCACAGGTAAATTACTCTTATTGCAGCCAGCAAGCCGCATAAACACGGCTGGATACACGCTTTAAGGGAAGAGAGTCCTGGGAAGTCTAATGGTCCTGCGTGATGCTGCTTTGTGCCAAGCTGTTGGACGGATGTGCTTCCTGTGGATGCAGTAGAGGCGCATGAGAGATTCACGTGGAGATGTCAGAAGAGCGACGACCTACATGAGCGAATTGTAAGATCTCACTGGACGCAGTGGGGTGTGGAGAGGTGCGTAACGCGCCTGCACGTGTTCACCGTTCATCGTCGGCAAAACAAACGCCGACATGCTTCTTTGAAACTTTGCGAGTAAACGTCATCTTCGACAACCACAGCACCACAGTATCCAATCCGCTTTACTTTCTCACGTCCACACATATATCCAACATGTTCGGAGGTTAGTGCAATTGTTGAGGCGACGGGGCTCTGACTGATTGATGCGCAGCACCACCCCAGCCATCCAAGCAGGAGCTCGAGCGCGCTGAGGCGAAGACTATGTCGGACATCAAGTGGACAGCTGCGTCTGCTGTTGTCCTATACTTGTGTAAGCTTAGGAACCAACTTGAATATGCAAGTCGGCTGACGTGAAGTAGCGCCTTTCCTCGTTGACTACGTTTACAAGCTCATTTAAACGACAAGACCGACGAAAACGAAGACTTCGTATAGCATTCACGGCATCCGTATAAGCACACAGCCAGCATGCATACGATATGTATCATAGACGCGCTCGGGAGTAAGCACACCTGTACAACACTACCAAAGTTTCCAGTGGGCATATGTGGAGGAATGGAACGATAAACAAAGAGATGTCTGGATCACAATAGATTCGAAGGCATCATGGGTACAAGCAGTGGCATTAGACTGTATGCTATGGGCTTAATGAACCACAATGTGGTATCCTGCAATGCCGACCTTTTCGTCAACGAGATGATTGATAAATGCTCTACATCCCGCGTTGTGTACTCATCTTCTGGCTGGCTTCTGCTCTTGGAGTCTCTCGTACTCGTCATATTCATGCTTTGTGTCGTCGACCCATTTCTTCAGGTGTTCGAGCTGTCTGTCGTAGTCTTTTAATAGCTGTGTATGGTGTTAGCCTGGTTATGTTGTGGAAATACGCTTTCGACATACCTTCTCCAGAGCCTTCTGGTCATCTTCCGAGAGTAGCTCGCCATTTTGCTGGCTCTCGATAGTCTTACCCAGCTTCTCTGTCTCCTCTTGTAGTATGCGCGCTCTTTCGCGGACGCCTGACATGCGCGCCCAGATCTCCTCCTGCCGTCCACCAAGCACGGGGTCGAAAGTCTTCTTCTCGAGCTCAACGAGTTTCTTCCTGAGGTCCTCTTCTTGTGTGTCCATTACGTATCCTCGGTTTCTCAGAATTTGCACCTTTGTCGCCAGTGCCAGTGTCCGCTGTGTGAAAACAATGTGCTTTCGCTTCGCCTCCGTAATGCGCGATGCAACATTCAGCTCGTGAGTGTCCTTTAGTACCGACAGGCTGTTGTTGATCTCGTGCAGGCGTGTCCGAAGAGCAGTCACAGCCATCTGCTGCTGGCGTATGCGCTCAGCTACCTGCTCAAAACCACGCGCAAGTACAGGAATAGCACCAGGGCCAGGCTTCTTCGACAGAGCCTCTTCCCATTTCCTCTCGTCTTCCCCTGGCTGAGGTCCGTAGAATGGCGCTTCCTCGGGCTTGACGGAGTTGTAGAAATAATGCTGAAAGACGCAGTCAGGATTCTCGGGATCCCATTTGCCGTTGAGCACCTGGATTTGTTGTTGGACAGACTTCTCGCCTGCTCTTCGTTAGCCATGTGATGCGAGATTGGATGACGTCCATACGATGACCATTCATCGATGCACCGGCATACGGCTGGGCAGCCGACTGGCGTAGCTGAGGAAGTCCCTCACGAGTCTGCTGAAGACTCTGGGCCTGGGCAGGATTCAAGCCCGGCGCAGGTTGCAGTGAAGATCCAAACAGTGTGTTGCTAAACTGCTGCTGCTGCTGTTGAGGTTGTTGCTGCTGTTGCTGTTGTGGTTGCGATTGACCCCACAAGCTTGATGACTGTTGTTGTGGTTGTTGTTGTGGTTGCTGCTGTTGCTGGTTCTGCCCAAGCCCTCCACCAAATATGGAGTTTTGCTGCTGCTGCTGCCCTGTGAATGATGCAAAGAGAGCACCAGGTTGGGGTTGTGCCGTGCTGGCGCCGAGCGGGTTGGATGCTGCGCCATTCGATTGCTGTGGTTGTTGCAAGGCACCTCCAAAAAGGCCTCCAGCTGGCGCAGTCGTACTTCCAAAGAGGGTTCCTGTCTTCTTCTCTCCCCCGGTGTTTCCAAAGCTAAACGACATATTAACGAGCTGTTCCGAAAATGCGCGGTTGTGTGGTGTTTATGTATAAACGCGCTCAAATACGCGTGGAACAGCGAGGAAGCGGAGAGCGCGGTAGTGGTCGATGGAGAAGCTCAGTCGGCTTGCATGTCGACAGTGAGAGCGGCTTCGGTTTTTGCGCGCGCGTTGCGGTGATATGAGACCGCAATGGGTTCTGTGTTTGGGCGCAGGTTGCTTTGTCGATTGTCGATTGTCGAAAGTTCACGTCCGCGCCCAATCAGAGCGCGCCAAGACCTGCTGAGGCGGACCTGCTCCCAAAGTGACGACCGGCTTCAGATCACTTTGTGAGTAGTCCGCCTGCCATTGGCACCTCACACCCACAATGTCGTCGCGTCAGCCCCGGTATAGTTCTCTCTATGGACCTGTGGCAGAATTCGGGTACTAACGCTGCGCAGCTTCAACCAGCAAGCCCTCATCGACACCACCCCTCTGCCCGACGACATTCCCAAGGTCAAGGAGCTCGGAGCCAGTTCTGCACCCCTTCTCAGCGCCTCGTTCTTTATTGGTGCGCGATGCAAGGCCTACAACGATGACTACATGATGTGCAAGACCGAGGCCAATGGCCGAGGAGAGTTTGATTGCATGAAGGAGGGTCGCAAGGTCACCAGGTGTGCAGCAAGCGTGTAAGAGTACTCGGAGGTTTGTGGTCTGGGAGAAGTGCTGACAGTTTGCAGTATCAGCGATATCAACAAGGAGTGTCTCGATCAGTTCCGCACCCACTGGCAGTGCCTTGAGAACCATAACCAGCAGCTATGGAACTGCAGGTCGGAGGAGCGGAGGTTGAACAAGTGTGTGTTTGACAAGCTGGTGAGTACAAGTCTATTCTGGCCGCTGTAGGTTCCTGACCGAAGTAGTCACTCGAGAAGAAGATTCCAGATGCGCCAAAGGGCGACACACCTGTCCACCTAAGGACGAGGAACATTTTTGCTACCCACTAGTTATGTACATATTACCCGGGTCACGACCATCAAGAAATCCGAATTACACATCATCCGCGCGTCTCCAAAGCCCATGTAGTCTCGGACTGAGTTGGCTACAAACAACTGTGTGATGATGTCGAACGGACCGGCAAAGGCTCGTGGAGACTTACATGCAGTTCAGCTGTGTCGATCGGCTCACCGCCAAACGTTTGTTTGTTGCTGATGCTAGTCTCCGTAGCTCTTTTTGAAATTGCCAATGAATACAGCAAACTGTTCATTGAAGCACTGGAGCTTCATTCTGAAAGCAGAAATGCATAATTGCCTGAATGCGCTAACAAACTCCACGCTTATAGGTGGAAGTGGCTGAGTATATCAAACTCAGCCGGGTATTATGCAGTGCATGATCATATCTTCGTTCAGTCGTGCCATGTCATCTACCGTCTCAACCTCTGCGGCCACCTCTTGCGGCTCTGAGGAACTGGTCTCTCAAATTTGTTCTTGGGGCGGCAGGCGAGCTCCTGAGAAACGAGCTGTTCTCAAGGATAGAGCTACTACCATCTATACCGAAGCTGCTGCGCCCATGACCGAGACTTGGACCGAGATCGATGCCGCGCATTACGCTCTGGCTGAAGTTCACGCTTTGCCGAGCGCCGGCTGTGCTGGGAAGCCCAGAGCTGCGTCGCCCAGAACTGCGTCTGACAGAGCTGCGTCTCGCGTTCTGAAGCCCAGAACTCATTCTCATCGAACGTGTTGTCCTCACCGAGCTGAATCCGGGTGGTCGGCTAGCAGTGTCGTCGTCGCTCGACTCCTCTAATTCAGAGTCGGTATGTTCATAGCTCCCCGCTTCCGGGATGTCGTCGTCTAAATCACGTTCATCCTGTAGCACGCCAGCCATCTCCGCGTCTTCCTGCTCTAGCATAGCACTAACCTCTGCCTCGACCATACTGCCTTCAATGAACGAGTCCTCGTTGAAGAGCATGCTCTCCTGCTCTCGCGCGCCATCTTCGGTATCGGATGCGCTCCCCTCTTCATCACTCGAGACATCACTCGCGGAGATGTCGCTCCCGCTCGCTTCTGCCTCAGGCACGTCATCGTCCAGATCCCTCTCCTCCTCTATCTCGCCATTCTCTTCCATTTCGTCCCTCTCTTGTCTCTCTTCTGCGTTTGCGGCCTCTTGCTGGGCCGCAGCAAGATCCAGCATTACTCGCTCACGGCGCGCCATGAGTTCCTGCTCCTGCTTCTCAAGCGCCTCATCTGTAATCGCTTGCAATGTTTTAGCCACACCTGGTGGTCGAATCCAGCCAGCGCCAAAGCGCTGCACATTTACTTTGCGCTGGTCGAAGAGATTCTCGTCATGGGTAAGGGCTGTGAGCAAGGTCGAAGTTCGGTGTGCGGGGCGCCGTTGTTGGGCTTGTTGTTGGGCTGAGACGTTGGGAGGGGATGTCGAGAGATCGTCTGAAGGAAACGGATTGGTTGCACGGTGGGAGGGCCAGAGGCTGGCGTCCTGGAAGAAGTGTTAGTAGCTCTTCTATAACAGCGTATTGTTCGGAGTCGGAGTAAAGATTCACTGCGATAATGATTTTGATTGCCAAAAGACAATTTGGAGTATACTCACTGCCCGCGGGGTAATTAGTGGTAGCGACAGCATTGTGTACACTTTTCGACCGGTCCGTTGTTGCAAGTGTCGCGTGCAATGCATAAAGACGCGTTCGTGAGCAGCAAGCACCTCGGCACTAGGAGTGTCGATCAGCACGCTAGGTCTAGGCCAATGAGGGGAGGCGCCGCCCAACGTGCTTCACCACCCTCACCTTGTACGGTGACGTCCGATTGAACATTATCTGTTCACCCCCAAGCAAGGTAGATAGCAAGAAATCTGGTGCAATGTTTTTCGATACTTCTTTCAACTACTGTCATTGCCCTGTGTTAGTAGCATCTGGACGAGCCAATACCACGCTCTGGACATCAAAAAGCCCGCTACGCCATAGCACGCGATTCGAATTCTGAATATCTCACGACACAGAGAATATTCGAGCACACACCCCGATTGTGTATATTGCTTCTTGCAGAAACCCATCCAACTTTGGCAACCCTACGGCATGCCCAGTATGAAAGTTTTGTTTACTTTCTCTATGTTGGCCATACTAGCTTTGGTCAGCGCAGTACCGTATGCAAACCAAAAGAATACCAACGACAACGAAGATTTCTGGGCGAAAAAGCCAATACACACCACAGATCTTATGGGACGCATGACAGCCAGATCTTCGACCACGCACACTCAGATCCCCACATCGCTTCCATGGGTACGAAACCCAAACGGGGAGATGAACGAACTGTAAAGAAGGGCTTTTGGCGCTCTTTGGACCCTATCGTGGTCTGGTACAGACTAGTCTCATGGCTGTTCTTCAAACTGCTCACGCATTGGAGCGGGGCATGCGTCCGAGCCTATGAAAGCGTAGCACTCGGCTCCTTCAAGATGCTCAAGATTCCCATAGATCTAGGGATATGCCCTGAGGAAGGTTTCGGGACTTATGATCGGCTAGCTAGAGCGTCTGTTGGGAGTAGAGGTCATAGATGACACTCGATATGCTTGTTTCATGTACTCGGACGGTCCTTTCTCATGTGTCACGACTACCGAATTAGAATGGTCATATATAAATTTCTTGAGTTTTCACTTGAACCTGTAGTGGCGGCGACCATACAAGCTGTTATTACACGCACCTTCTACTGTATTAGCTCTATCTCCTACGTTGCCCTGTGAGAGAGACTCTATTGTCATCTTCTCTGATTTGAAGTCATCACGTTCGCATGATCTTGCTTTGAGCTGCATGATTATTGGCAACCTGCAGGAACAATCACATGTTGTGTGCCGATAAGGTCTTCTGACTAGTTGTCTAGGATTATGACAACAGCTGCCTGCCTCAGTGACTGTGGGCGTGAAAGCCACGACCACCGAAATTCAAGTAACCCGGGCATCTCAGCCAATATCTCATGGCTCTTCGGTTCTCTCGAGCAGTGTGCAAATTACCAAATGAATATTACCCTTCAAACACAACCCATTCAGCAAGCATCAGAGCTAGGTGTCAACATGTTGGTAGCGGATGGATTCGCAGGCGGCCTATGGAGGCCGTGTCTCCAGGAGTGATCTCGCATGTGCGATTCAAATGCACACTGCAGCTGAATGATGTCTGCAATGTTAGCCTCGTTACCTCGACTGATATGCGTGGGTCATAAGTTACATTTTAGGAGTAAGAAGAAGAATGCACATAGAACATACTTGGGTTGCTCAAACTTAGGTAGATCGTAAGGAAAAGAAGGGCGCGACATGGACTCAAGTTGGGTAAAAGCTACTCCCTTACGAGCAATTGCTTGGTTTCACTAGTCATGCGAGCTCGTAGTATGAGTTGCAGGTATGGCTCCGTGATCTCCCTAACTTCCCACGCGTGTGATGGGCCGAAAGCGTTCGGACAGGAAGGTGCGATGTCAAGATAATATTTTCCAATCCTCAAACCTGCTACACTCTATCAGCCTCTCACAGTTTTTGGCCCGTTACGAAACCTCAATGCGTATCACATCATGTTCTTCGAACTTTTTTTCGCTCCCAATATTACCATGTCTCTCACTGTGAAGTCTACTATTCCTAAGTGCAAGGCTCCCGTTAGTGAGAATTCCAGTGCAACTCTTTGACAGCCTCCAAGAGCTTGTCTTTGGTCCTTCTGCTATCACATATCTGTTCGTAGCCAGTTTTGCTCGGCAATCCGATGGACGCTTCGAGGAAAGCGATCATGGGCACCAAAAAGCAACAGTAAGTGTCGAAGAGTGGACCTGCGACCAGGAATGCATTTCCTGTCTAAGAAAGATGTCTGGCGACTGTGCTCAGTGAATATCGATGGCGACTGTGCCGATTATATCGATTGTGACTATGTCGAGCAAGTATCCAGGACATGACTGACTATTAGCTTAACGACAAGGGATAGATGAGAAAATTTAGTAGAGGATCAACAAAGAAACAACCGAACCTTCTGTATCTGTCATTTGCTACTGCGCTGAGTTGTGAAGTTTCATGGTTTCAGTCCGGCACTGCTGGTACAACGGGTTGATCATCCGGTCGAAACCTGCATACTGCACCTAGGCATGTCTGGTCAGCCACCTGCACCTTTGTAGGATTCAACTCATTCTCATTACAGCTAATATGCTGCATGACTATAACCGGATAACCCATTCAAACGCATATAAGAATAATTCGGGACGACGTGTCTGATGCTGCGTTCTGCCAAGCGGCTGATCAGATGTGCCTGCGTGTCGTATGTGCTTTCCTGCACATTCTGATGGATGACTGTGGTACAAGTGATCCTCGACAGTGTCTGGAGATCTTCGAAACAACGCTGCACGATACGTATTAGGAAGGCGCTGATTGAAGCTGCACTGAGTCCAGATTGTGTCAATGTGCATGAAGTCTCCGATACGAGTAATTTGACGGGTCGGGTCGTGGATCGACGGACACCAAATAAACTTCCGAATGCTCCCAGTATACATGACATGTCCGCGGGGGATTCCGAGTTTTGTGCGACTCGCGTCGCCCTCAGTTGTACAGCGTTCGTATCGAGGCAACTGCAGGTGCGGTCAGCTCATCGCGCGATTTACCTCTTTGTCCCGCCGACTGACGTTCAGGTCAATTCGAGGCTCTCTTGGAGTGGCGTGTTGGCTACATAATGATCGACGATAAGATTGCCGTCTAAGCCAAAGCTGCTGATGAGGCTCACTCAACGGGTGCTGTAAGCGTTTAGCTGCACTGACTCAACAACGTCTACAACCCACTTGCAAAAGCAAACCCTGCATGAACTGCAGCTTATATCCCGCATCCATCTGCATTCGCGTACTCTACTTTGGGGTACATAATGTACCTCTACCTTCGTTTGCCCCAGGCCCTCGCTTTGCAAACGAAAAAGTGGATTCCATGTTCGAATGGCCTTTCCTTGCAATTGCCGTTGACGCCCCGCGGCGTTTGCATCCCGCGCTCTTACTCAGCCAGGAACAAGGTTGCCGACGGTCCTATTGCCACGGCACCATCATAACGCGGTACGCCGGTAGGGCAACTACCAGTCTGGGAACACAACACATCTTTGACATTAACATCGATGTCGTGGGGTTGCTGTTTACTGTCGGAGCCCTCCGCTAGCATGGCCGTCGACCCACACAAGGTTGGAGCCGCACAACAGTAACTCAGGCCCAGATCCATTATCCGACAAGCCGAAACGAATAAACTCCATAAAACGCTATGTTCACGATACCATTAACAGACCCCGGATCCGCGTCCGTCTATAGGCAACGCGCACTTGGCGTTTTGAAACTTGTCACGACGTAAGCGACTGGAGATGCCGCTTAACCGCGCTATGGACGCGGATCAAGTTCTCGACCGGTGATGTGTTGGAGGCGCAATGCATTTTTTTGCAAGTGCGGGATGAACCAGGGCGTGGTGCTGGGCACCTTCCGGTGGCTTCTCGGGAGCAAATGTAGACCAGGTTGCGAGGTTCGCTTCTTCACTCGAGCATCGAGCCACCAGTGATAGGGTTAGGGCAGGAGCGCGGTTGCATCCATAAATTCCAACATGTCGGCTCCAACAAGGGCGTTACTGGGGCGGAGCTTGCTGGACGGTGGGGCAGAAGCATGACGCAGGAGAGAGTTTAGTGAATACCTCTTGTACAATACTGTACGAACTATCGACGGACCATCGTTTTTGAGCGTTGGATCGTCTATGTTCGCAGAAAGTACGCGTATTGCATTACTGCTGCAATCACACTTCGCAGTACCCCGCCGCCAAAGTGTGTAGGATTGGATGGAACGTTGGCGCGTTGTAAACTGCATCTGATAGGTTGCTTGCGCTCAAACTTGATAAGGACAGGAATGAGAATCATGAGGGGCATACCCGCATTTGGACATCAAGAGGGGTATGTACCAAGAACGTCAATGCCCATAGTGACCCATACCTATATCTGTCAATTGTTATGCAGTCTTCGGCGGCTGTTGAGCTCGTGTCGTGCCGGCGTGCAAGCAACTGCATCCTTTACAGGCCGTTAAGGGCCGGACGTGGAAATGGGAGCAAGGTGTGTTGTCCAATCGATGTGGCTGTCGCCGTTATTGCAGACTAACAAGGCAAAGCGATGGGGCAGGGGAAAGCATAGGCGAGCCTTGGGTGCAGTGTAGAGGCGTTGTGCTGACTAGAGATGGTGCTGCGGAACAACGATTTATTTGCGGGCTCAGAAACGGGCTTGTATGGTGTGCATGACGGTAGTGCTGATCTCCACAGGCGAGATATGGATTGCATCTTCGCACGTATCTTGGTTGCCTAATCTAATGGCGTGGAATGGTGAAGCTCTGGATTAGTGGTTGATGGCTGGTAGTAAGGATGGAGCTCCGACGGCTCGCCAGCCACTGCTTACTAGGAACTGATAATCAGATCTCCAATCACGACACAAGGATGCACGTGCATCCAAGGGAGTACACCGTTGGACTGCGAGTAGCACAGTGCTGTAGTCCATATCGCTCCTTAACGGTAAGTGCGTACTGATTCACTTATGCGCTGTTTGCTCCACCAGCTCAAACTGGACGCATGAGCATGTTGACGGGTGGGGAACTGAGGGGGAACGTAAGCTTGCTCCACAACCAAGGCCCCGTCTTGCAGTCACTGTGCAATGCTTCGGCATGCCGAGAAGCGCGAGCACAAGGGGAAGCCGGTTTGCCGGAATGAACATGTATGTTACAAAGCAAAGGCTCCATGCGGGAGGGCAGCCTAACATGCCACACGAGAATCGAACTTCGTGGCCTTCCATGAATGACGAGTCTCTGAGCTAGGCTTTGTCAATAAGAACAGTGGACGTGCCCTGAGAACGGCCAACAGCCCGCCTTGTCTCTTATGTAAACTCACGACTACTGTCTTCAATGTTGTCGGCCGGGTACATGGTATCTGCTGCATCTGCTGTGCACATAGCTGTGAAACCGAGCGTGAGGGACCATGACGTTCATCGCGTGGACCACAGGCTATGCCCCATAAGACGCTAGACAAGCCATGCTTGTGTGTTCCTACGAATGATGATTGTTGATCAGCATTGGATCAGTTGCGTGATGGCGCGACGATTTGATACCTGATCGTCAACACAGTGCCTCGACCTCATCCGGCAACACATTGAGGTTGACTTTGAATTCGGAAGTAAAATCTGCAGGGAAATCTAGATCTGGGGAGTAGCCGCATGTAAAGCAGACTGGAATCTGGGGGGCGCCGACGATGGTACTTACCTGCGTGACATGTGATTGAAGAACACGCCTGTGCGATATCTCGTAATTGACAGTGTGCAGCATGCTCGACAGATGCAAGACGAAAGGAGAAGCGAAGGATTCAGGTCGATTCGGGGCTGCTCATTTACCTCTGTTAATGTTAATTGTGGGACATGAGATGCAGTCTTGATATTACATCAGTTGAGTCTGGCCTTTCGGCAAGACAAGCTCTCACATTGCAGGATTGATGGTGGACCAAGGATGTGAGTCAAGTGTTCCACTACGCAACATCAAGTAGAGAAAATGCAAAAGAATCCTAGAAAATACTTTGTTGCCTACAATATAGGTAATACTTAACCAAGTTTTAACTATAAGCATTACAATCGCTGCAAGTTCTGTGTCAAAGTTGATCAGCTTGATGGTCACTTATCAGTCGTTTTGCCTGAAACGTAAGAGGCAGGGGACTGTCGCAATTAAAGCTATTGTAATTTCATCTATTTGACAACTCGAGACTCTCGCTCCAGTACTCAATATTCTAAGTTTGGTTTGCTTAAATGTCCGAAACGGGACTCCGATCCGCAACTTAACCAAAGTGGACATCCTCACGGATAGGCAACCGACAGACAGCGTCGTTTAACGACCGAAAACTGGTGAGCACCCGCAGACTAGTGGTATTCCCGCATGATGTTTTCATAGCTGCGAGCTGCATGTATGGAAGGCATAGCTACTGTTTTAGGGAAGGGCCTGTGCAACTGGAATCTTGACAGTTCGCAACGTAAGGTTTATTCTCCGCGATAACGGTATGTCGTTGCGACGCCAAGACCGATGATTTGCTTGCCAGGACACAAAAGTGGAAAATTGCATCGCCTAAATCAACATCTAGTAACAGAGATGGCGGGGATCTCGTAAGCCCCACCGTTTCCGGTCCTGAATCCCGGGGTCGCTGGAGATGGGTGGTAGAGAGTTTCCACCTGTTCTGTCAGTGTGGACACAAGTGGCAAATCATGTTCAATGACAGCTGGGTACAGAGACGGCGCGAGCATGGTGCAGTGACACACTAGTTGCTGTCCTGTCATTGTTCGCACAAGGGCTGTTCCTGACTACTGCAGATGTTTGTGGTGCAAATTGATAATTAGCTTTCGAGCTCGCGTAATGGGCGAGGTGTTGGACGAGGTCCAACGCAAGCCAAGTCTGGAGGCTGAAGGTGCTGGCGGCGCCAGTGTCCTTCCGGTATCCGACACGCAGCAAATGGTCGTCAGTGAGCAGGCCAAGGAACTGGCGATCGGCTGGTCAGTCGTCGGAAAGCCGAAGTCGGTCTGTGAGTCGTTGCTTCCGAAAAACTCAGCGGCAGTGCATCGCGGCCATCGCCACTGGGAGCGGGGGCTACAGCTAGCGGACAGCATTCGTGGGGTCGCGTTTTATGCAATACAGCAGGGCAGGAGCTGGTGGCGCGGTGGTTTCTCTTACGCGGCAGATTGCGCGACTTGGGCCCATTGGAACGAGTGCACGCTGGCTGGCGCAGAGTTTTCTCGACAGGCATCAGACGGGAGAGGGTGCGGGCGCAGGCTCTGGACGCAGCGCGTGCTGGTGGCTGGCCTGGTCGTGCGAGCCTGTCGTGCCTGCGGCGTGGACACTGGGACACTGCATACGCGTGGACGGAGACGGGCGTCACGGGCGACACGGGCGAGGGCGCGCGTCGAGGCCAGGACAGCCGGCGAGCGCTGCCTTTGCACCGTTCAAACTTCAGCCCTGCGCGAGCGCTCTGCCACTCGCGACTTGGCCGCGGGCAGCTCGCAGGGCCAGTCGAGGCCGCTGGAGACGCGCCCAGGGCGAAGGAAGCGTGGCGCGCCGTCGGTTTGCCGGATGCAAATCCGCAGGCTCTGGCAGGCTAGCTAGCGCGGCGGCGTAGGATCATGGCTGGCGCGGGGGCCATGGTGCAGATGGGCGCAGGATGATTCGCATCATGACATGGGCCCATGGCTGCAGGTGCAGCCACTGCATCAGTGCATCGTGTGAGAGGGCTGGGGCAGAACGGCGCGGGTGCACGACAGCAGCCGACTCTTTCCGTCGAGCCTGCACTCGCCTACCACGCACGCAAGCCTCAGCACAGCACCGCGCGCAGCAGCGCCGCGGGCAGCTCGGCCAGTGGGCTGGCCGGCTCGTGCATGGCAGGCGGCGATGTTCAGGTACATCTCCCGCACGCTTGCACTGCCCTTTGGAGATGAGGATGCGCGCAGCACAGCGAGCACGGCCTCGCTGCCCGCGCAGAGTTTGACGGTGCAGACGCAGGCCGCAGGCCAGGCGGCCGCCGTGGCCGCTGCAGCGCCGGCGCCCGTTTGGGCCTCGACGGCACTGCGAGCCGGTGCGGCCACGGAGGGAGGGGGACGTCGTCGAAAGTACCTGTACAAAGGCGCTCGCTCCATCTGTGGTGTTCGTGCGCCCGAGCAGGGGTGCCCTAGGCGGATTGACGTTGCTTAGAGCGCGGCGACGCGCGACGGAGCCTTGAGTGCTGAGTGGGGTGCTGTTAGCAAGAGAAATACAAGCCCGCGCTCGCCCATGCGACGCACTTCACGAGCTCTCTCCACAGCCCACCTTTTCCTCGTCCGCCCCGCTGCTGCCCTCGCCGTCCGCCCACGCAGCCCTCGCTGCCCTCGCAGCCCTCGCAGCCCTCGCCAGCATCGCCCGCAATCGCCGGCCCTCGCTGCCCTCGCCCTCGCACCCTGCCGCTGCCTCCCCTGAGACATTTTCCCCACTAGGCCGAGCACGCCCTGGTTGGCGATCATACGTGCTGTGATTGGCCGCCGCCCGCTCCGCACTGCTGCTCCATTCCCGCAGCGCCCTCTAGAGTCTACACTGGAGTCGCGACGTCCTTCCTCACCCACGGTTCCCAATCCATTGCTGGCCCCAATTATTCGCACCGCGCGCCCGCACCCGCCACCCTTGCTCTCGCACGCCTCGCGCACACTCGTTCTCTTCCGTCTGAACTACTGCACCACGCCTGCGCCTGCACTCGCCCGTCAGCGCGACCCACTCTCGCCAGCTACTAAGAGCAGCCGCACCTCTACTCCGCTCTGGCATCTGCCCACCGCAGTGCCGCAGCGCCTCGCCCGCTGGTCCCTCTAGTCTGAAGGCGTGGCCCACGTCCTCGCCATGGATTTTTCGACGTTCGTCAACCCGGCTGACCTGACCTTCGACGGCTCTGCCCAGCAGCCCTTCGCTGCCAACGCCCCCCAGTTCGAGCCCTTTGACTTTTCTGCCCCCGCCGAGGAAGAGCTGGTACATAAGCACAAGGACTCTGCCGTCGACCTGACTAAACTCCACCAGTTCCAACAAGAGCCGGATTACCCCTCCACAAGAGCCAAGCGCGTCAAGATTGAGCCTGCCGTGTTCGACGCATTCCTCGACAACTACTCCTCGGAATCCAACACGCCCTCCCCTGCTGCCGACTTCGACTTTGTCTACAGCACCGCCAACTCGCCTGGAGAGTTTGTGCGCGAAGAGAGCCGCACCAGCTCGCCTGAAGTCTCCAACGACATGTCTGCCTACACTCCTGGCACCGCACCCTCCGCCTACGGGTACCAGTCCCCGGAAGCAATCCACATTCCTCAACAAGAAGACAGCCTCGTAATGCAGGTTTCCATGGACCGGACGAAGACACGTGCCGAGACCCAGACAAAAGTCACCATGATCCTGGACTCTCTTCCAGAATCCTACGAATGGGCCCGCTTCGCCCGCCAGACAATCTCAAAGCCTAAGCAACTGGCAACTGCAGATGAGATCCGGGAAAACCACAAGAAGGGTGGTGCCGTCTCCATAGATTTCACCCTCGTCTGTGCAGTTGCCGTGGAGGATCCGAAGGACCTGGACCTTGCTCTCGCACGAGCTAGAGGCGAGGGTGCCTTCCCGATGAGACTTCCACGTGTCGATGTCTCCGAGATGGAGAAAGACGACCCTGCGCATCCGCAGAACGGCGGAGCGGTCATCATCTGTAACGGATGCCAAGAACGCGAAAGGAAGCGATTTGGCCGCAAGAAGAAGCGCAACGAGGAAGAGGAAGAAGAGTGGAGCACCTACGACGACAAGCGCATCATCATTGTCAACGAGAAGGAGTTCAAGCGCTTGGCAGATGCCGATGCAGCTGAGAGCAAATGGGCACCGGGCGCCAAGAAGGTCGATTTCTCCATGCGCATTGCATGCTACTGCAGGCACCAGGAGTCCAAGACACCTGTTGGCTACCGAGTTATATTTACAGTCAGGGGCACCAACGGGGAGCTGCTCACCCAAAGTTTGTCTGACATTCTCCAAGTCACCGATGATCACAAGAACAAGGAGACTGCCCAGGCCGAGTTATTGTCGCCGTCCCTCACTCTACCAACCTCTATGGCTGCTCAAAGTCAGCAGTTCCAACAATACCCAGTATACTCGCAGTACCCAATGTCGACGCAATTCAACTTCACGGCCCCACCCCCCACGCCGTATGGCTACAACCATCCTCCCACAGTCTTTGGCATCGAATCACAGCCTCCGACACCTATGTACTCTCGCCCACCCTCGCCCGGCATTCATTCGCAACCCACCACCCCAACCCTGAAGGCGTTCAACTTTGGCAACTACCCTCACTTCAGCCATGCAGTTGCTCCTCAGCAACTCACTCAAACTCTGAACAGAGTAGTCAATCCTCAACAGACACTTCAGACGCTTCGTCACCCCGTCACAGCTCAGCAGTCACATCCTCTACCCAGTTACGCTGTCGCCCCCCAGCAAACACCGCAATCAATGAACTTCAATATTCCTCCACAGCAGCCTACTCAGATCAATACCCAATTTTCGCCACAGGATCAGGGGTTCTACGAATTCGGCAGCTGGCAAACATAGTATACCTGCACCGCATTACGAAATGAGTCACGGAGTTTA
This sequence comes from Boeremia lycopersici, assembly GCA_022609225.1. Lineage (NCBI taxonomy): Eukaryota > Fungi > Ascomycota > Dothideomycetes > Pleosporales > Didymellaceae > Boeremia > Boeremia lycopersici. The sequence goes on along the minus strand of JAGKPY010000011.1, from coordinate 298,515 downwards.
ATCTAATAAGGCGTTCTACGGCGGTTGTTTGGATCTGGTACTGGACGGTTGCATAACGAATGGCAGGTCTGCATAAAGGGCACTATGGCCTACGTTTTATTGAACGCACCTTACGTGTCGCGTTTGTTTTTATTTTGCTACATTCTCACGATGTTGCTCTAACGATCAGGCATGGATATGACCTTCTATCCTGACGAATATGCTTTTAATCACTAGACTAAAGTTACCTATTGTTGCTTCCATTACTGTTACCCCAGTCCTCTGGAGGGCCGTATAGACTACGAAACTATCAAAGAGATACCACACTTCAGCTATTTACTCATTGCGTGATCATGGATGCAGGTTGGTAGTGAGCGGCTGGCGTGATAAACGTAAGGCGGATGCGTTGTTGTGTCTCCAGAACCCCGCATCTGCCGTCCAGCCTGCTCACAAAGTTTGTTTGTTCTGATATTGCTCCCGGTTTCTATACACGTCGGGATTAGCGCATGCATGCGGTCAGCTCGATGCTTCATACATGTGCATTTCCCTGCCCAGTACCCTCTCCGGACCCTTGTCATTGTCTTCACTGACCGCCCGCAGACACGACAGGCCAACGTCTGGGACCTTCGAAGAGACTGCAATCCGCTCAATCGGACTTGCATCGATCGGTAAGAAGCCGTCTTCCGCAGCCTTGAGCTAACAGCAATCCCAGCATGCTGTGCAGTCTAGACTCTCCTCATTTTGATTGGTCCCCACCGCCCCATCACACTTGAGACTTTGGATTGCTGGACAGCAGAGCCAAAGACGACGACATTGGTCAAGTTTCTAAGGGGGCTGAGACACAGAGAACGTTCGTCTTTGCCTTGGCCTGCATAAGCGGTAAGCCTATCGCCCCGGCACCCTTCTCGCGGCTCCCGGCAGGTTTCAACTTCAACATGGGAGGCGGCATCCGCCAGCGGCCACGACACGAGGGCACGCCGGCCCAGATGTGAAGAGCAACCCGCCCGTCAGGTAAACGCGACGCCGACGGCTCACGATGCGGCCGTGCGTCTTTGTAGCGCAGAATCTACAAAGAGCGACAGTCGATAGCTGAGTCGTCGACGCGTGGCATCGCAACCTAAGCGACATCCACAATGGGTACTGGCGATATCTTCGTGAATCATTTACATTATCTCATGAACGCTCTATGAGTGTGTGTTATCATCTACAGCGAATCGAACTGACATCCCTCCACGCTGTCAAGTGTCCGTCAAGACAGCATCTCGGACAACATCCCGTTGTCGCATCTGCCGCGGCCCAGTGGTGTCGCGAAATGCACCATCGCCATAAACTTTCGGCACACGCTTTGCATATGTGTATCGCTTCAACGCTCCGCGCCAATGGTGTCGCCTCCTTACGGCCCGATCGTGGCAGACTGTAGACGACGAGAGTCGACCTCAACCAAGATCCGTGCCGTGTTCAGGAGCCGACTGCGCCAACCTTCCGATACTCTTCGAACGAGTGTACGTGGCCATTCGCCAAGTCTTCTCTGCTGCGAAGCTCTTCGTCCCACTGCTCTTCCTCTCGTGTGAGGGTCGTTTGGAAGGTGCTGGATTGGCCTCTGAGGAAGTATAGTGGAGCGACTTTGAGGAGCGCGACGTCTTGCGTGACTAGAATGTGCTTGACGCTCGAACCTAGGGTTTGTCAGAATGCGGTGTAGATGCGTGAATGGGATATCTGTACCTGGCGTCTCGTACTTGGCCTGCAGCAGCAGCTGGTCAACCACATGTCGCAGGCCACGGGCACCCGTACCCATTTTGCTAGCCTTTCGCGCGACCTCCCGCAGTGCACCGCTAGTAAAGCGTAGTTCAATATTTCGGAGGTGGAATTTGTGCTGCTCTTGCGAAAGGAGACTGTTCTTTGGTTCGGTGAGGACGCGAACCAAGGCTTCCTCGTCAAGAGCAGAGACAGCGCACACGGTTGGGATGCGACCGATGAGCTCAGGTATCATGCCGTACTTTTGGAGATCAGCTGGCTGTACGTGGTCAAGGACATTGACTTTCTCTTCAGGCATCTTCTGTCGGACTCCACCGAATGGATTTGGTTTCTCTGGTGGGACGAAGAACGGCGCATCTTTCTTGAACCGAGCCGCCTCCTCACCTCGTAGCATCACTCCATCAGCAGACGCCTCGGACTTTGATGAACGGATTGAAGCACCGAATCCTATGCCGCCCATCGACTTGCGATCAAGGATGGTCTTGTGCAGGTTGGCGAACGCACCAGTGCATATGAAGAGGATGTTATCAGTACGAATGTTAAACACTTCGTCCTTGGCTCCACCGGGAGCTCCTCCTGAAAGTGGACTTCGTGAGTTGTCAAGTGGGTTACCAGAAGGGTAGCTGCCGTGGTTGCTTGGGCTCTTCGCAGCGCTCTTCTCGGGCTTCGCGCGCACTTGGACCGTTGTGCCTTCGATGATCTTCAGCAACGCCTGCTGCACGCCTTCGCCACCAACGTCCTTGCCGTACGACATCTTGGCTGAAGCGATCTTATCAATCTCGTCCAGCACAATGATACCATGCTCAGTAGCCTCAATATCATGACCGGCAGCAGAAAAGAGGCGAGACACACACTGTTCCACATCGTCTCCAATGTACCCCGCCTGCGTGAAGGTGGTGCAGTCAGACATGGAGATGGGGATACCTAATGTCTTCGCCAGCGTTTTGCACATTAGTGTCTTGCCCACGCCAGTGGGGCCTAGTATCAGCACATTCGACTTGTCTATCTGCAGCGGCTCTAGCGGGGGCTCGGGTAGGGGCTCGGGATCCAGTGGCGCCGACGAGTGCGGCGCGAGGAAAGGGTCGCTGTACGAGGCCGGGTCTGCAGAACTGGAGACATGCACGGTTGCCTGCTGGCCTGGGAACTCGTCTGCTGTACTCAGTCACGGCTCATGGAGCAGGAGCACACGGTGGCGGCAACATAACGAGATTGGGTCTACCTTCTACAGGATGCCTGAACGCCGACGCTCTGCGCTGGGCCTGCGCGTCCAGCCTCGCCTGCTCGTCTCGCTGTCGCCGCAGCTCCTGGATGCGCAGGTGGTGCTCGTGGATGGCGACACTCAGCACGACTTTGGCGCGGTCTTGATCGACGACGAACTGGTCCAGGTGCTGGCGCAGGGCCTTGGGCGTGACATGGCTGCTCCCGATGCTGGAAGTGCCGCCCAGCGGCCCTCGCGTGGGCTGGTCGGCGTCGTAGAAGCTCGAGAAGCCCTGGCCCCCGAAGTCAGAGCGGTGGTATGTGGAGTGCAGGGGACCTCGGGTGTGGAATGCGCGAGCGGTGCGCAGGGCGAGGCAGGAGGCGCGGGCTGGGACGGCGACGCAGAGCTTTCGGACAATCATGTTGAGGCAGTCGCGACGGTGTCACATCACGAGCAGAGGCTCAACAAGCACGAGCGAGGACGGGGCGTTGCGGGTGTGGGCGTGGGAGCACTACAGCTCTCCGCATTGGGCCGAGGGCTGCGGGGCTGAGTGCTGGGGCACGCCCGCCCCCAGACCGCGCGAGGTCGGTCCGTGTCCACCGGCTAGCACAGCTGCACCCAGACACACAGTCGCAGCCTCGCAGCGCAGAGCCAGTCAGCCAGGCCGGGCGCGCGTGTCGCAGCCTCAGCGAAAATGCCCTCCCAACGAATTGCGGCGTGAATCCTTCCGACCCCTGCCATACGCGCTGTTGAGGTGCGCTACGGCCAGCCCAGTCCTGAAGGGTCTCGGAGCTATGACGTTGGATCGCTGGCTGCGAAGGCCTCGTTGAGCCAAACACCTGTGCGAAGACCCCGCAAATGTCCACTTGCTTGCCGTCTATCTGATTGCGAGCTCGTGCAGTGTTTGCAGTAGAAAACCGTGCACTTGCCCCATTCCTCTGCACCCACCGCTGCTCTCAGCAATTTCCCTCCCCCGCTGCACGTTCACTCCACCACCATGGAGCTCGTCAACGCCTCAGCAAACTCGGTCAACGACGCCCCCGCACAGGGCGCCAACGACGGCACTGGTATGCAGAGTGTGGCCGCTCTGCAGCAATTGACTGACCACGCCCCGCAGGCATCGTCCAGCTCGACCCTTATCTGGAGCCTTTCACGGGCGCGCTGAAGAGCCGCTACGCCAAAGCCCAGCAGTGGATCAAGACCATCAACGACACCGAAGGCGGCCTGGAGAAGTTTTCAAGGGCAAGCACCATCGACCTGTCTGCTGCAGCATCAGCTGACCATACCAGGGCTACGAGCGCTTTGGCTTCCAGGTCCAGCCCAACGGCGACGTTGTGTACCGCGAGTGGGCGCCGAGCGCCCTGCGAGCATACCTCATTGGCGACTTCAACGACTGGAACCGCGATGCAACGCCCATGAACAAGAACGAGTACGGCGTCTTCGAAGTAACCGTGCCTGGCAAGAACGGCCAGCCCTCGATCCCCCACGACTCCAAGATCAAGGTGTGTTTGCTAGAAACCCCACAATAGACACGAGCTGACGCCCAGGAACGATCTCTCTAGTCGTCCCCAACGACCACGCCCGCCAGGAGCGTCTCCCTGCCTGGATCACCCGAGTGACCCAAGACCTCAATGTCTCTCCCGTCTACGATGCGCGCTTCTGGAACCCTCCCCAGAAGTACCAGTTCAAGAACAAGAAACCCAAGAAGCCCGAGAGCGCACGTATCTACGAAGCACACGTCGGTATTTCTTCGCCTGAGCGTAAGGTAGCTACATACAAGGAGTTCACTCAGAACATCCTTCCCAGGATCAAGCACTTGGGATACAACACCATTCAATTGATGGCTGTCATGGAGCACGCATACTATGCCAGTTTCGGCTACCAGATCAACAGCTTCTTCGCTGCAAGCAGTCGTTATGGTTTCCCAGATGACCTGAAGGAGCTCATCGATACTGCCCACGGCATGGGTATCACAGTTCTCCTCGATGTTGTCCACAGCCACGCCTCGAAGAACGTCTTGGACGGACTGAACATGTTCGATGGCAGTGATCACCAGTATTTCCACGAGGGCGCCAAGGGACGACACGAATTGTGGGACAGCAGGCTGTTCAACTATGGTCACCACGAAGTCCTCCGCTTCCTGCTTAGTAACCTGCGATTCTGGATGGAGGAGTACCAGTTCGACGGTTTCCGATTCGACGGTGTCACAAGCATGATCTACACCCACCACGGTATTGGCACAGGTTTCTCTGGCGGTTACCACGAGTACTTCGGCCCTGGTGTTGATGAGGAAGGCGTCGTCTACCTCATGGTTGCCAACGAGTTGCTGCACCAGCTGTACCCCAGCTGTATCACCATTGCAGAAGACGTGTCTGGTATGCCCGGTCTTTGCGTATCGCTGTCTCTAGGCGGAATAGGATTTGACTACAGGCTTGCGATGGCTGTTCCGGATCTGTACATCAAGTGGCTGAAGGAGAAGCAAGACATTGACTGGGACATGGGCGCCCTCGTCTTCACACTGACAAACAGGCGGCACGGCGAGAAGACGATCGCTTATGCCGAGTCCCACGACCAAGCGTACGTTGCCCTTCCTCATGATCACAATTTGTACTAAAATGCTACAGGCTTGTCGGAGATAAGACGCTACTCTTCTGGTTGTGTGACGCAGAGATGTACACCAACATGTCTGTCTTGTCAGACTTGACATCTGTTATTGACAGAGGTCTTTCCCTGCACAAGATGATCAGGCTGATCACACATGGCTTGGGTGGTGAGGGTTATTTGAACTTCGAGGGCAACGAGTTCGGTCACCCAGAATGGCTGGACTTCCCTCGCGAAGGCAACGGCAACAGCTTCGACTACGCTCGCAGGCAGTTCAATCTTGTCGACGATGAATTGCTTCGCTACAGGTTCCTGAACGAGTTCGACAGCAAGATGCAGTGGACAGAGGAGAAGTACGGCTGGCTGCACGCGCCTCAGGCGTACGTCAGTTTGAAGCACGAGGGCGATAAGGTCATCGTGTTCGAGCGGGCTGGTCTGCTGTGGATCTTCAACTTCCACCCCTCCAACAGCTTCACTGACTACCGTGTTGGTGTTGAGCAGGAAGGTACCTACAAGATCGTACTCAGCTCTGACAGCAAGTCCTTTGGTGGCCACGGCAACGTTGCCGAGGACACGCGATTCTTCACAACACCCTTCGCGTGGAACGACAGGAAGAACTTCCTGCAGGTCTACATCCCAACGAGGACTGCCATCGTAAGTCAAGCCCATCATCTGCTCCATGTTGTTTACAGGGACTAACATTCTTGCAGGTCCTTGCTCTGGAGTCGAGTCTATAGAAGTCATGAAAAAGGGAGGAGCCAATCAAGAGGATCTGTGATCTTCAATAGCAGTCATTTAGCACTCAAGCGTCATGTAATCATACCACCGAGGAAAGCAAACTATAATGTAGACGACAAAGCTATCCGCAACATTCAATTTTCCGTGCTTTACCTGTTGCAAAGCGAGCTGGTCGCTGATGTGCTGTTGAGACATGTAATCATAGTGTGTAATGTGACGATTGGATACTGCTCTGATGGGTCTGGGTGTTGTCTTGCTGCTCAACTAGCATTGGCTAATGGCTTAACGATGTTGAATCAAGGGTTGGCCAATCTACTGCAGCGACGTGTTCTCATAGAGAGTACGAGAGGGTGTCATGTCTGAGTACTAACTCACGGCTGCTTGCTGAAAGACTAAACAATCTGCAGACCTGAGGTGTTTGTCATCGAGCTCTGGTCTGTAATCATCTACGCCGCACTTGTACCATGCATCAGTCTGATGTGAATGAGCAGTGTACCGCCCTTCCACTCCGTTTCTATTTTGAATGTTCATGAGAGACACGCGATGAGAGAATCCAGTGTATTCAGGATAGTGTTAGGCTCCGCTTGTTAGAGGGTGACCTCCGTTCACAATCTACCAAATGCATCCAGGCTATACTGTTGCAACGTGCATACCGCGCATGATTCTTCAAGATATCCAGTCTTGTCACAGACGGTCATAGCAGCTCATCGACGCTGATGTTCAATAGTAAGATGAGCCACATGGAAATATGCACATATCCAGTTGACTGTGAACATAGTTACCCATTGGAGTAGCAGACCTCAGTATTGAAAATCTTAGCATACAGACTTCTGCCGCCTGTCTTCTAAGAATGTTCCAAAAAACATCAATTTTGAAGTTTGAAAGGTGTAGTCAGGAAACATTCCGTTGCTTGCAGACCCTTTTGCCTCTTTAGTAAGAGAATATGTGGTCTTATATCTACCTGCCAACTTACAAGTCTATCTACAAGCTACTCTGAAGACCTCCCTTGAAGGGGGGCATTACTAAACGCCAGTAAGTTAATAATGACTAAAAATGTTTGATCGAATCTACATGCCATCCTATCACACTCGGATATTAGTTCATAGGTATTTGGAGAGAGTTTGACCAATCCAAAACAGCGATGAGCGCTTCCAGAGATTCCGGCTTGCTGTATGCATGTCGCACCAGCATGGTGTATATCGCATCCTGCCATGTGCCTTTGACATGTGTTTTTGATCAACAACGGCATAGCAGGCCTATCTGTGCGTGTAACCTACTGCACACGTTCCGGTAATGTTGTTGCCATCACCATGCATCATATGCAGCGACGCAGGCCTCAAGCTTCAGAGAATTTCGGAGCGAATCGGAAAGACTGTTGTTCCACGTGGGTGGTGTAGACCGGCCATGCCTTCTGCAAGCAGAGCATCTTCCCAGAAGCTCGAGGTAGGCACGATGAAGATGACCATAAAGTCTGGGGTATCATCAACGTCATGCGCAGCAAGTGCAGAGCTGTGGAGAGCTCAGAGTCTGCTGTGCTGTTGTGAATCCCGAAAGCGGTCAAGCGTGGTGGTCCGCGCGCCGCCTCCGGGCGAGCTTCAAGTTCTTCTCCTCCTCACAAGAAGACACCCGTCTCCTCCCACCCACCACAACCGTCTCATACATCTTTCACAATGTTGAGGAGGTGAGTCTCCACCCCACTGAATCCAATTGATGATGGCACGCCCGCTGATTCGATGAAATAAAGCCAGTTCCAGCGGTCTCTCCGCTCCTTCCAGCCCTCCCAGGCTGCGCGCGCCCTCGCTCCCCACGCGGTTCGCTACGCCTCCACCGATGCCGCCCGTGATGGAAAGATCCACCAGGTCATTGTACGATACACCCGATCGCCAATGATTCTAAGATGCTAACGCTTCAACAGGGTGCCGTTGTTGACGGTTCGGGATCCCGATCGCATCGTAGAGATAAAATCTGACATCAATCGCAGTCAAGTTCGACACCGAGCAGCTCCCTTCCATTCTCAACGCTCTGACCACCGACAATGGCGGCAACAAGCTCGTCCTCGAGGTTGCTGTAAGAATGCCAAGTATTCTGACTTGCGGAAAAACATACTGACGGAATCGCAGCAACATTTGGGTGAGAACATCGTCCGTTGCATTGCCATGGACGGTAAGTCTTCACCACGAGAACAGCTTATAATGAATGATTCTGATGGAATATCGCAGGTACCGAGGGTCTCGTCCGTGGCCACAAGGCCACCGACACTGGCGCTCCCATCAAGATTCCCGTCGGTCACGGCACTCTTGGTCGCATCATGAACGTCACTGGTGACCCCATTGACGAGCGCGGTCCCATCAAGGCCACTAAGTACGCCGCTATCCACGCCGATCCCCCGGAGTTCACCGAGCAGTCCACCTCCGCTGAGGTCCTGATTACCGGTATCAAGGTCGTCGACCTTCTCGCCCCCTACGCTCGTGGTGGTAAGATCGGTCTCTTCGGAGGTGCCGGTGTCGGAAAGACTGTGTTCATTCAGGAGCTGATTGTAAGGATATCGAGCTTTGCGGCGAAGACGACAGCTGACAGCGAGCCAGAACAACATTGCTAAGGCCCACGGTGGTTTCTCCGTCTTCACCGGTGTCGGTGAGCGAACCCGTGAGGGTAACGATCTGTACCACGAGATGCAGGAGACTTCCGTCATTCAGCTTGATGGCGAGTCCAAGGTCGCCCTTGTCTTCGGTCAGATGAACGAGCCCCCGGGTGCCCGTGCCCGTGTCGCCCTTACTGGACTGTAAGTATACTTTTCATTGGTAACGTTTTTTGCTCTTTCGTTTGTACCTCTTTTGTCGAGGAGGACTCTTCCTGGAACCCCGCTATATCAGGTGGGAGCGTCGCCTAAATCTCATCCGATGAGATTGCCGTGTCTCCTCGTCGAGCAGAGCATCTGACACACCCGTCGATTGTTGCCTCCGACCTCACTGAGCAAGGCCTGCTTCACACTCTCATTGAGCGAGCCTGCCTCCAACCTCACTGAGCAAGGTCTGCTTCATACTTTCAATGAGCGAGCTGCCTTCAACCTCATTGAGCAGAGCTGCTTCAGCATAACCCATCATGTGCGGGCTGCCTCCAACCTCATCAAGTGCGGCTCCCTCACTGTCATTGAGCAAGGCCTACCTCCGACATCATCGAGCAAGCTGCCTCCAATCTCATCGAGCAGAGCTGCTTCGCCATAGGCCATCATGTATGGGCTTCCTCCAGCCTCATCAAATGCGGCTCCCTCACTACCTCTCTGAGCGACGCCTGCCTCTAGCCTCATCAGATGCGGCTCCCTCACCATCTCTCTGAGCCATGCCTGCCTCCACCAGGCGCTACATGGACAGGAAGGTCAAGGCAGCCGCGTCGCCGCCACCGTGGATCATTACCGCAACATACTTACTGACGGCGTCTCTCTGCCCGTTGACATTGCTGTCGCCTCTTTTTTTTTTTTTTTTTTTTTTCTCTTCAACTTTAACCTTTATCTACCATCACATCTACTAACTATCGAGATAGGACCGTGGCTGAATACTTCAGAGACGAGGAGGGTCAGGATGTGCTGCTCTTCATTGACAACATTTTCCGTTTCACCCAGGCCGGTTCTGAGGTGTCTGCTCTTCTCGGACGTATTCCCTCCGCTGTCGGTTACCAGCCCACCCTCGCCGTCGACATGGGTATCATGCAGGAGCGTATTACCACCACCTCCAAGGGGTCCATTACCTCTGTCCAGGCTGTCTACGTCCCTGCTGACGATTTGACTGATCCTGCTCCCGCCACCACCTTCGCCCATTTGGACGCCACCACTGTGTTGTCCCGTGGTATCTCCGAGTTGGGTATCTACCCCGCTGTCGACCCTCTCGACTCCAAGTCCCGTATTCTCGACCCCCGTATCATCGGTGATGAGCACTACGACACCGCCACCAAGGTCCAGCAGATTCTCCAGGAGTACAAGTCGCTCCAGGATATCATTGCCATTCTTGGTATGGACGAGTTGTCGGAAGCCGACAAGCTCACCGTCGAGCGTGCCCGTAAGATCCAGCGTTTCCTGTCGCAGCCCTTCGCTGTCGCCCAGGTATTCACTGGTATCGAGGGTGCTCTTGTCGACCTCAAGGACACCATCCGCTCGTTCAAGGGCATCTTGAACGGTGAGGGTGATGACCTGCCCGAGAACGCCTTCTACATGGTTGGTAACCTCGAGTCTGCGCGCGCCAAGGGTGAGAAGATTCTCGCTGAGCTCGAGAAGCAATAAGCGAGCGGTGTGGTGGGCGAGACATGAGAGTCAGCCACTCTGTCGACGGCAGTCGCTGGTAGTCTCACTTGTACAAAACATATACCTCAAATGTGGGATTATGAGCGGGTGCTTGGAGCATCGTGGCTTCTGTAATCTATCTTGCGTGCAAAGAAAGCTTTCCTAGTTCTTCAGAACCGCTCCTTGCAACTGCTATGTGATGAACTGTCACTCTTAATGCCAAACTTCTCGCTTTGATCCCTGCGAAGCTGCGGGAGGTAGTCACGACCGATCTAACGATGCAGTGCGAGCTGATAATCATTCTGAAGTATACGAATTTCTGTAATTACATTTACATTAAGTTCTAACATTGAAATAGTTCGGGGACTCTAGACCATTGTACAAAGTTCAGGCTCCGTCAATGCAAAGAAGTCTGCACAGACACCACAAAGTAAACATGCATCAAAAGCTCACACGACGCAACACTATATTCACCCCCTCCTAGGACGTTTCCTCGGGCCTTCGTCGACGCTGCCACTCACATCCACCTTCTCAGATCCATGAGGCAGCAGCCCATTCAACTCCTTCAGCCATCGTTTCAACCGCGGCATGTTCCTCACACTATCATCCCTGATGTACGTCAAGACGTAAACCTGGAAACTCGACTGATGGGGATTGCTCAAGAACTGGGCCTGGGTGATGGGGCGCACGAGGCCGTCGTTGACGGTGTCAATGGTGCCGTCGATTTCGCGGACGCTGGCTATGTAGTGGCCTTGCATGACCAGGTTGCTCTTTGTGGCCGGTACGCGTGATTCTTCTGAGCTGCGCTGGAGCTCACCAATGGTTTCTGTGTTTGGGGCTGTTTGGGCGGAGTTTCCGTTGCTCTCCTCCTCATCCTCCCTGTTCTCGTCATTCTCCTCGCCATCTTCGACCTCGCTCGCGTCAATCTCCTCGCCATCTTCGATCTGATTCTCGTCGTTATCGACATTGTCCTCATCGTCCTCATCGTCGTCCTCATCGTCCTCATCACTATCGCTATTTCCAGCCTCATCCATCTCCTTTTGGAGTTGTAGCGCCACCTGCTTATTTATATCTAGATCTTCTTCGCTATCCGTTTCTTCCTCGCTATCCGTTTCTTCCTCGCTATCCGTTTCTTCCTCGCTATCCGTTTCTTCCTCGCTACTCGTTTCTTTCTGATATTCTTCAACATAGTCTCCGGCGTGCGCTATCACACTACTCAAGCGATAATTGAGAGGTAGACCAGGAACTTGCTGATAAGATGTCAGGTCTAACGTGGCTGGATATGTCAGAGTGTGAAAAATTTTCCGGTCGTGGAGTAAGATTTGCAACTGTATGCGCAGTACCTTGGGCGCAGCAACAATCTCCGTCCACCGTGTCTTTGACCGATCTCTCCTACATTTTTGGCAGTGGGTGTTTTCAAGCTCACCGTGGAACGTGCTGTAGATGGCCTCAGAAACAGTCGTGTGGGATGGGTCGATGGGAAGAATGAGGGCTGTATTGTGATCCATTGCTGGGTCGTAAAGTTCTCCGCATGTTTTGCATTGATCGTGAGATTGGAGATTCAACTTATAGAGACTGTCGTGTTGGGCCTGCCAGTATGGATCGCTGTGATGTGGTCAACCAAAGGCTTTTTCAATCTTCTACGGAGCGCAGCCCACCTTGGGGTTTCCTTTAATGTATCAGTTACCCAGTTATAAAAGAGGTTTGCACATTCTTGCTGGCCCTGTGCAAACATGTTTGAATTATACGACATTGATGCAATACCTCTCAAGGACTGATTACTCGTGGTCAGTACAGCTGCCGAATCACTCCAATAGTCCTCAGCTAGCTGTACAAGATGACACGCTAGACACGGAACAGTGGGACAAGAGACTGTGCTATGTTGACGGATCCAATTCAGAAACGGCGGCTGATGCATCAAAGCCTGTAGGGCAGCATTCTGGTAGCAAAGATTGCCGCCATTTCGAATACCCCGACTTCGAACGTAAGGCCTTGTTTTGCTGGGACGCCAGTCTGCATTTAGATGTATCGCCTATCACACCATTAGCCATACAGTGTGACGAGAAGATTATAAACTTACGTTATGATCGCGCTGAAGCTGGAGCATCGTTTTCAGCTGCGCAGGGGCGCTGCTGCTACGTGTAAATACCATAATGTAAAATTTATAAGTTCGAAGTGTAATGAAGTCTAAAGGTTCAAGTCGTCGAATGTCGAGACGTTCTTGAGGCAATTGCCTGCATTGCTGAAAGACAAATCAAAACAAAGGCGACATACGGGTCTCGTTGTTTGCTGAATGCTGTTGATGTTATCGCCAATCCACTGCTTGCCGAACAATGGCTCGATAGGTTCTTTGTGCTTTGTTCGAAGGGTAATCACGACAGGACAACAAGGCGACCATTGTACGCATGATCGTATTCCGTAAGTTCGAGGCTTTTCATCTATTCATGCTTGGGTGTCGACGATAGTTAGCCTTTTGTCGCAGTAGAATATGGTCTATACATAGCACTTTACTAGAGATACTAGTACACGTATATTTTGCCTCTCTTTTGATTGTCACCCCTTTCTAGACTCATCACACCTTTGGTAGACATGTCAAAAGAACTGACCGCACACATCTGGTAGATCTTTCTAATCCTTTCTGGTCAGAAGTTTTTTGCAGACATGTCACGATTGAAACGAAGAATCGAACCATTTTCGATATCTGTGTTTACATCTTGGGACAAAGAAAGGGTATAATTCGCCGTACTGGATCATCGCTCTTCTAACGCATCGTTTTCTTTGTCAAGGGCGTACCATACCATTGTGACAAATCCAGCGGACATTCTGAGGGCAGTCGTGTAGCTGTTCAATCTTGTAGCACAGGGCTTTTTCCTCGGTCGCTTGACCATGCCATCGCCGTTTTCATCTTTAACCGAAGATTTACTTCAGGAGCCGCTGGTCTGCGCTTCTACCAAAGATCAATGTTTCCCCGCCGGCTCACTTTGCCATGCAAGCGCCCACCTCCTCTTGAATACGTCCATTGTCTCTTGTGTTGAACGTCCCTTCTCCTTCTCCTCGCGGTTGATACGGGTTACGGCAGCGGCCAGACCAATCGAGATGGCGAACAAAGGATCGAGAGTCCTGTTGCTCGAGCTTTAGCATGCCAATGCGGTCCTTGAGGCGGGTAGGAACATACTTTGATATGATGTGCATGGTGGCAGCGTTGAGCCTGAAGCTCAATTTATGCGTAGACTAGATGAAAATACAACAGAAAGTCTCAGGTGCTGCAACGTGTAGTCAAGGATCGCGTTGCTGTCAGAGCGTTATAGTTGTGGGTGGATTGTGAGCATTCAACGTTGGTGTTGAGTATCGATAAACTGCCCCAAGCTTCCAATGATCGGCGGTCCGCTTAGGGCCGCGGCCTGTGCGACGCGTTTCGAAGGCGTAACGGCGAGCTTACCCCACGGTTGCACGTGGATGCTCATACGAACTTCTGGCTATCTATTGATGTGCGATAAGCTGCTCCATCACCTGCAGTGCTTTGTGTGAGCCGCAGGCACACGGTTCAACTGCATTAGGCTAAGAGGTACCTGATCATGTGAACAACGTTCAGATGTCGTCATCGTCTCAGAGGCCGGCTGAGCCGCAAGTCACGGAGGAGTATCAGCAGCGCGCAGTTTCGCGGGTCGATTTGAGTTATCGCAAAGCCGAAAATAATGTTGTTTAAGATCAACTGGTGCATTTGGACTGCATATGATCAAACTACAGAGAGGTAGCGGAGGGAGTGGACTTGATCAACCAACCAGCAAGGCCTCAGTCTCGCAGCCATCATCACGCAGACGTGATACTATACTGGATCGAGACAGCCGAAAAGCCCGCAGCTTTAACCAAACCCATCCTCGACCGAGGCGTTCAGTTGTGGTTGCCTCTGCGGTGATTAAGGGAGCAACCGACACGCCTTTCGGTGACCATATCGTCCACCAGCCGTCCAAATCAGATATCAGGTTGCAGCGAAGAATGTAAGAAGTCCGTGATTCCGTAACGCCCTTGAGTACACCGTGCCGTATGATGTCGCAGAGATAAGAAGGGGGCGGGTTTCTTAGATCGCCTCACCGAAGGTGTTCTCGCCTGAGTAGCTGTAATCTCGTTAGCACATGCCTGCAGCAGTCCCAAAAGAGCAAACGACATACGTAATGTAGAGGAAACCATCCTCATCCTTGTGCTCCTCGTATATCGAGCTCATGAGAGCGGCTGTAGGGGGCAGAACCTCATCGACGAAGATGAAAATGGCCTTCTCGGGCGACAGCTTGATGCGCTTGCGGATAACGTAGACGAACTGGCCGACGGTAAGATCGGCAGGAACCAGGTACTTCTTCTTGTCGATGGTTGCGATATCTGATTTCTCGACCTTCTCGCAGATTACCTGTAGCTGTTAGTCGCGCAATCCTGTTCACACGAGGCTGAGGGCAGACATACGGGAATGCGGTCATTGTACTTCTGGCGAATGCGCTCGGCCTCGGCCTTGCGCTTCTCGAACGGGTGCTCGTCCTTGAACTTGGAGCGCATGTTGGCAGAGATAAGTTGACTGCGGCTGGTGTTGGTAGTAGGTTTGGTAGCAGATGGTCGCAGGAAGTTGTGCAAGTAGTGTGGCACGGCTGAGGGTATAAGAGGAGTGCAGCGGTGAAGCAGGCAACAGAGCCCTGGATCGAAGCGGGGCGTCACAAGGGTACGCTTACATAGTCTACCCGCGCCCGAATTCCACCCAGTGATCACGTTGGTACCATCCACTTCACCTTGTTAGCAGGCACAGTTTGTAGCAGGAACCTTTTCACAGTATTCGCTCGTCATGCGAAGTACTACCTCGGTGACTTCGTTCTTGAGGGTGACTCTTTCTATGGCGTGCTGACCGCCGCCGCCTCGCGCCTCACAGGTCACTTGCTCTGTCTCCCATGACCCAGCCTAGCCCTGAGTCATCTCATGAGGTACTCACAAAGGTTTGAGACACTGCTCAGGTACCTGTTCGTTCAGAGCAAATGTTGAAGCCCGAACTATGCAGTATTGTGTTGAACAGTGGCCTGCTTGCCAGACACTTTGAAAGCACGAACGACAATTTCTGTGGAACTCGGTCCCTGGGATACAAATAACGTCACCAATCATGAAGCTCGCAAACGCGTTGTGCTGACCTCTGGCTGCGCGGGCAACTTTGAGTAGTTGTGTTGTGAAGATCCCGGGCGCGTCCTCGGTCTTTCAGCTTTGCTATGTCAGCTTTGCTGACAAGCAGCAAAGTGCTGCCGATTGGGACCTGTGCATCGCAGCGTTTTCGTCTACTGCAGCACTGGTTCTGTGTAAGAGCATTGGTGAGGCATGGAGAAAGACAGCTTAGTAACTAGACTGCATCGGCGACGCCTCGGTACTGGATTCCCTGAACGGTGGAAGCATCATGGTGTGATGCTCAACTTTGTCCAAAACGACACCATCGTCGCAGCACACCCGATAAAAATCACGCAGGTCGCCTACTTTCGCTTACCTTTGTACGGTTATATTATAGCCCTGTAATTCGTCCTGAGCAAGCACACCTCCGCAATGCTTCCTCGATCCTCTTTTCGCGCAGCCAGAGCTCTCGAGCTCCCCGCCAGCTATGCGCCCCGCCAGTCGTTGCGCGCAAACTGCTTGAAGAGCAGACATACAAAAGCTCAGCGGAGATGCATGGGCGAGTTCCCTCGTAACTACAAGATTAAGCCCGACCCACTGGAAGAATGGCGAAATCCTCCACCCAGCAAGTGGCCGAACAGGATTCGACTGCTCATGATGCCCTTCCTTGGCGCAATTATATATTCTATGGTACTTGCAAGAGCAGTCCTGATTGAGACCTTTCCACTAACATCTCAAAGTGGACCGAGTCCGACTCGCTGAAGACAGAGACGCCCTCAATCGCACAAAAAGATGCCCTTCTCAAACGCGAGAACGGTGTCTCCCAAGAATCGCCTATGCGTCTGCGAATGGAACAATTCATAAAGCAGCACCAGAAGCAGATTGTTTCCGAACTGGAAAAGGTCGACGGTACAAAATTCACGATTGACTCGTGGCAGCGGCCAGAAGGCGGTGGTGGCATTACTTGCGTGCTGCAGGACGGCAAGGTCTTCGAGAAGGGCGGCGTGAACACCTCAGTAGTGTATGGCCGCCTGCCTCGCGCCGCTATCCAAAAGATGCGCGTGAACCACAAGGAGCTCGATCCTGACGTTGACTCGCTCGAATTTTTCGCCGCAGGCCTTTCCATGGTCTTGCATCCGTCGAATCCCAACGCGCCGACAGTCCACCTGAACTACCGCTACTTCGAGACCGCCGACGAGCTGGGTAACACCAACGCCTGGTGGTATGGTGGTGGCTGCGATCTCACGCCCTCATACCTCTACGATGAGGACGCGATACACTTCCACAGCGAGATCAAGCAAGCTTGCGACAAGCACGACAAGGCATATTACCCACGCTTCAAGAAGTGGTGCGACGAGTATTTCAACAACAAGCACCGAGGCGAGACGCGCGGTGTAGGCGGCATCTTCTTCGATGATCTCGATGAGACAGAAAAGGACCAGGAGCAGCTTTTCAGCTTTGTGCAGGACTGCTTGTCTGCCTTTTTGCCATCTTACCTGCCCATCATCAATAAGAGGAAGGACATGCCATTCACAGAGGCACAGAAGCACTGGCAGCAGATCAGGAGAGGGCGATACGTTGAGTTCAACTTGGTGCACGACCGCGGCACAGCATTCGGTCTGAATACGCCCGGTGCAAGAGTAGAGAGCATCCTTATGAGCTTGCCGCTCACATCGAGATGGGAATACATGCATGCACCTGAGAAGGGCAGCAGAGAAGAGCGCCTGGTAGAAGTCCTCAAGAATCCTAAGGAGTGGGTATAGATGAGATGTATAGATACTGTAACATATAGCAATGTCAGAGCGTTTGAACAATCGCATTTGGCTCTTACGGTACCGTCGTGACATGCAAATTAGCACACATGCCATGGTCGTCAACTTTGCAGTCGTGGAGGCCATATGCGTCACATCTTGAACGTGTAGATGCTCGACTGAGTTTCCAGAACTGGTGTCGTTGGTGTGAGCCAGGACGGAGTGAGAGGATTGGTAGGGCCATTTCGATATGTACAAATATGCGATTTGATATAACCAGCATACCCTGATGTTACCACTAAGGTCGACAATGCTCACAAAAGAAGCTTGAGTGTGAGAAGAAGGAACGCGTCACACTGGGCATGCACGTGGCAGGCTTCATGTCCACCTTCAGAGTTGGCTGCAAACATATACTTGATGGCGAGCGAACCAGCAAAAGGACTGTGGAGGCTGTCACGGAGCTCAGTTCGGTCTGCTCTCTATCAAATATTTGTTTGTTGCCGACTCTGCCCAGCAGATGCTCCTTAATAATCGTTCGCTCCTTCCAAGCTCCTGCCCGGCTTCAGCTTCAATACCAGCACTGCATACAACGCCCTGTGGCTTTACGGATGTGGATCAGGGCGCATCTTTGTTCGTGGGTCCGTAGTATCATTGTCGCTTCCAGGCCCCATCCGACAGTTGCAGTGGCGATAAAATGATGATGAGCTGTTTCTGACAGTCTCGCCGCGTGCGAGACCCTGACCCGTACGATCATGTCGGCCGCGGTGTAGCATACCAGGATCCGCGATATTTGTAAACAGATGGTGGCGACAGTTATGGTGCTCGGCCGCGGACGCAATGGTAGTCATCCTTTGTGCAATGGTAAGCTACAATGTAGCACACAACAGACACCCTTGTACGACGCTCATCTCGCCTGCAAAACAAGCTGTGATCTTCCGTCCTGCAGCATTTGAAATGTATACGGTACTCACAGTGAGTTAGTATAGTCCTTAGCCGTGGCATAGAGTAGCATTCCTGTTCTGCTTTCTGATTCAGGGCCATAGAGTATGCAAAGGCTACGGGCTATGCCATTGATCCTGAATTTGATGGGTGGCACCTCCATTTGCACTGTATTCGTATGGATGTATAACCCTCAACGCCGAATGCAGGTTTGTCCATAGTAGATCAGGAATGTGGTGTCTTGACTTCGCAGTGAACAATGCGTTTTGTTTTTTAGGGTCGTCCACTATTATCGACTGCTATCCACCGATCTAGTGTGCATTCGATCGATTCCTCAAGTCTAGATATCGCCTGACACTAGGTATGTGTTAGCAGATTGTGGTCTGACACGGCTGACTCACCGTGACTTTGCCCAATCTAGACGAAGCGAATCGCACTTTGTCGACATGCCGCACGAACAAGAATGTGTGTGTAGTGGAGAAGAGCGCATAGATTGGAGAGCTCTATATGCGTACACTGTGCTATACACACAAGATCGTAGTGGATACAATAGAGCACAAGTCGCGAATGTCTCTAAGATTTCTGTACACGCAGGGACTAATATGACAAGGTCCAATCCAGCGTAACCGTTTCGATCTTGTTGTACATCTGACACACTCAGTACCAAATGAAAAATGGACCCAAGGAAATGTGATATTGGTATTGGTTTTGTGCGTTCGATGTGGAGCTTCTATCCGTTGAATTACTCGTCGTTGAGCTTCACGCCAGGAGGAAGATTCTTCTCCGAGACCGACTGGACCAACATGCCCTTGTAACCGGTAATGGGCTCTGATCCCTGGGCCTACAACACAAGTCAGTATGTGGAGCGACACAGGACAAGCCTTAGCCGAGGCTTTCAAGCTACGCACCTTCAAGTACTCCTCGGAAGCCTCCTGCCATTCCTTGGTCATGGTGCGAGGCCTGATGGGGCTGGCAAACATGCGGGTGAAAGCGAAGACAGCAAAGGATCCCGCGATCACGGCGCAAGAGATGAAAAGAACCTTGCGGCCCTCATCCGGAGGAGGGGGACGGCGGGGGCCGTGGGGGCCGAAAGCGATGAAGTACGCTGCAAGAGGAAGCTCGTTAGCATGGCTTTCTTGTCAACGATGTATGATACATCCTGGGAGGTCGCGCTGAATGCATCCATGCCACGGGCCAACTCGGGTGAACCCTTATCAGCTCGGGTACGTCATGCGCCGGTCCGTGATGCTCAGCGGTTCTTTGGGAGGGAGAATTTCACGCACCAGCCTTCTTCTCTTGAACGCTGAGACTGGTCCACGGCTCACGCATTCGGTCCCTCAGCGACATCCACAGGTCGGCCTGTTCCTGGGGGGGCTGTGAATTGTCAGCAACAATCCTAAACCAATATCTCGGGAATTTTACAAGATCCTCCCAGCGAGTCTCGATGTTCGCAAGTGTAGGGTTGGAGATAACGTGTGCCTGGCGGAACTGCTGGAGCTGGCTGGTGACAGGTGTAGCTCGGTGCATGGCAGCGGCGCGCGTCGCCCGGACGATCGAAGTGCGCATCATGACGGCGGTAGAGTGGAGAGTGTCGTAAAATGCGAAAGGACCGGAGAGAGCTTCCCGTGGTGGGACCTGGGGCTGCCAATGGGTGCTGGTGATGGCGGTGGTGATGGTGCAAGGAGACGGTCGATGTTGCGTGGGCGAGGCTTGGCAGAAAAGAAGTCATTCGAGTGTTACACACGGACCTTGCCAGTACCGGCACCGGCGCCCAATGAACGCGCTGTTGAAAGAAAGATAGCCATGCTGGGGACTCTCAAGCAAACGAGTACCCATGATGGACTTGAACTTTGTGGATTTGATTTGACTTGATATTACCATTAATTGCGTTGGTCTTTCCACACTCATGCCACATCGCGCGCGCGAGCGAGCACATCAGTGGTGTCATACTCATGGGTTAGCACGGCAAGCGTCGAGCTGGAAGCCGAATGGCAGATTAGATGCTGTAGCTCCGTATACTGAACAGCGATATGTCTGATACTGCTGACATATGCTCAGAAGTGTTCGTGGAGGAGCGGTTGTAGAGCCCATCGGGTGCAAGGGAAGGTGTGCATCGAAAGCCGCTCGTTGCTGTGAGTTTTTTGGCAATTGGGGGTCAAGCTGTCCTATATCCCAAGCTGCAGTCGTACTTGAGGAACGCGTCCGTGATACCTCGCTGATCACACTGCTAATGTTCGCAAACTGCCTCAATCCCAAGCGCTCGGGCCTGGATGCAGAAAGGGCACCGGGCGGGAGAGGCATCATCAACTGCATGTCTGCGTGTCACGACTAAATTGGTAATTCTTTCTCAAAACAGAAAATCACACTTGTAGCCACGACATTACAAGGGTTGCACAACCTATTGTACGTCCGAACTAGATGTTTCGACTGGTTTCCCACTCATGCAGTAGTGTGAGGGCAGTTCCCATTTCAAAGAACGACAACATGGAACAGAACTCCTGGGCTGTCGAAAAGACCTAATGCTAGAATTGGTCGACATCTACACAGATTTCGCTCGAGGTGTTCAGCTGCTCATGCAAGACATCCATGGATACATACTGCACCCAGGCACGTCCGGCCAGCCACTTGCCACTTTGTAGGCTCCAAATCACTGTTATCGGAGCCCATAAGCCGCAGAAATACTACTGCATACTCAGTTCAAACGCGTACACTCCAACAGTAAAGAGCACCACTAATACTATTGGCACTTCTTACCTGATGCTGCGTTGCGGAGTGGCTGGCCGGTTGTGCTTGGGTGCAGCACATCTGCCACATCACATGATTAAAATCTTGTCACGAAAATCGTTCAGAGTGAGTGAAACTCTAACAAAGTCAAAGTATTCGGGAGCAGGGCATTGGGCATTGTATCTGGCTCACAAGGGTTGCAATCCTCAAACTTTCTTTCAATTTGCTACTCGTGGGCGTTTCGATTTGAACACAGCTCGAGCTTTGCGATAGCTTCAAGAGCTCGAGCTTGTCAGCCCTACGAAGCTGTGAGCTTCGATCATTGCCTCACGCGTCGACGCGTCCATATTGCCTCTCTCACCTTGATGCAGGTACCTCGAGAAGTTCTCACGCCGTTGTCGCACAGCATTGTCAGGTGGTAAATTCTCTGCTACCCCTCGTCTAGCCCACCTCCAGGTCTCGGCCGCGGATGCGTGGAGCCGCCTCACCTCTCAGTTAACCTGAACGGTGCTCAACCTTGCGTGGCGGTCAGAATCTCGGTGGTTACACCAAAAGCCCACCTCTCCGTGCTGCCGGTCTTCATGCTGTTGAATGCCAGTTTTATTCTATCGAATGATCAAATGATCCTGGATAACACTAGATCGCCGGTCACGTTAAGTACATGCTTCTGCCAACTAGCTTGCTCCACGCCGCCGTGGCGAGCATTACGAGACGTTGCGGGTACCTCTTTCGTAAGCTGGTCAGAGATGCGCATCTGTGTTGCTGGGCGTGCTTGGTCTGTATGGCTATTAGCAAAAGCCAAGTGAAGCATTCTGCATATGCAAGGATGGCGGTCGAGCACATCGCGGGCCACAAGTCAGTGCAATGAGGCTCTAAGTGGACACCAGTTCGAGGTTCGAAAGAGCGCCATGGACACGCTTTGTATTCCTCGACGCATCCGGGATACTCCTACGTCCCGTCGCTTTCCGCGCATTCTCACGATGGCTGCACCACCCGAGGTACGGTTGCAGCAGTGCGAAGCTCAACGCAGCCGGCCGGATGTGAGGGAAGCTCATTGGATCCGGCCCGTGTCGCAGCTATCAGATTGCCATTTTTTGACCTGTGACGTTAGTGAAGCCCGTCACCCCACCATAACGACCCCTCCCAACAATAACGCGCCTTCCCAGCCGCACCACAAAACTCTTCCAAGCTTCCAGACTATTTTAGAACCCTTTAAAGCGTGAGCACCTCTTGCCTTTCCATTTCATCACTCCCTCTCAATTGACACTTTTCACAGAACAACAATCTACCCATCATGGTTGTCAAGGTACGCCACTGCTACCCCTCTTCATTTACCTCCAGCTACTGACGTTCTCGACAGGTCGGTATCAACGGTTTCGGCCGCATTGGTCGCATTGTCTTCCGCAACGCGTGAGTTTGCCCCCTCAAGAGCTTCATGGCAGAGCAAATGAGCTAACAGCCTTGCAGCATCGAGCACAACGATGTCGAGATCGTCGCCGTCAACGATCCCTTCATTGAGCCCCACTACGCCGTAAGCTCTTCCGTAGTCGTCGCACCAGCCCTACTTGGAGCCAGCGCTTCGACATCTAGCATAAGAGAACGAGAAGCTGACACACTTTCAGGCGTACATGCTCAAGTACGACAGCACACACGGCCGCTTCAACGGCGACATCAAGGTCGAGGGCAACAACCTCTCCATCAACGGCAAGACCATCCGCTTCTACACCGAGAAGGACCCCGCCAACATTCCCTGGAGCGAGACCGGCGCCTTCTACGTCGTTGAGTCCACCGGTGTCTTCACCACCACCGAGAAGGCTAAGGCTCACTTGAAGGGTGGTGCCAAGAAGGTTGTCATCTCCGCTCCTTCTGCCGACGCTCCTATGTTCGTCATGGGTGTCAACAACGAGACCTACACAAAGGACATTGAGGTCCTCTCCAACGCCTCTTGCACAACCAACTGCTTGGCTCCTCTCGCCAAGGTCATCCACGACAAGTTCACCATTATCGAGGGTCTCATGACCACTGTCCACTCCTACACCGCAACCCAGAAGGTCGTTGACGGTCCCTCCGCCAAGGACTGGCGTGGTGGCCGCACCGCTGCTCAGAACATCATTCCTTCCAGCACCGGTGCCGCCAAGGCTGTCGGCAAGGTCATCCCCGACCTCAACGGCAAGCTTACCGGCATGTCTATGCGTGTCCCTACCTCCAACGTCTCCGTTGTTGACTTGACTGTCCGCATCGAGAAGGGTGCTACCTACGACGAGATCAAGGAGGCTGTCAAGGAGGCCTCCGAGGGCAAGCTCAAGGGCATCCTCGGCTACACTGAGGATGAGATCGTCTCCTCTGACCTCAACGGTGACGACCGCTCCTCCATCTTCGATGCTAAGGCTGGTATCTCCCTCAACAAGAACTTCGTCAAGCTCGTTTCCTGGTACGACAACGAGTGGGGTTACTCCCGCCGTGTCCTCGACCTCCTGGTCTACATTGCCAAGGTTGATGGCAACGCTTAGGAATCAGGACAGAGCCAGGCCATGCCTAAGCTTTGAAAGCCGAGTTAGAAAGGACATGAAAGCCACCGCGTGTTAGTAATTCCTTCAGTAAAAATACGCTGGGGGTGCAGCCCCACAGGTGTTTATGCTAGATATGAATCAATGAATAATAGTACAAGTAACAACAAACCCTTCATAACATGCAACTTTGACTATCGTTTCGACTCTACTACATAGTATCGTACGACAGCACCCAATTCCACGCTGGCTAAGCTACCCCTGTCGATGATTGTCTAGCGTCCGCATAGCAGCCTTTCCCGAGGCTGTCAATTCCGGGGTGCGCTCCCGCGTGGCACATGCTATATGCTGCGCGTTAGTTCCCGATATTAAGACCCATTTCGAATGTGGACCTGCTCCTCCTACGTACGGGGGAGCATATGGGGCTGCGTCCCGGAGCAAATCGGGTGGGGAGCGCTCGGCACATTGGGGAATGGGTAGAACCGGCTTCTAGGTTATATGGGGAAGAAGAGAGGGTGGGTATGTAATGACTGAAGAAGCAGGTGGGTACGAATGGTCATGGTCTACTTCTGGTGCGGTGGATCGTAAAGTTTGTGTGTCCATTGTCCGCATAAGTAGAGAGCACCGAGATCAGATTCTGTCCACAGTCGTCTGACTGTTCCCTTCTAGCGACACAAATCAAATCATCGAGAGTCAAAGAGTCATCGGTTGCAGACACTGTTCTTTTGCTACACGATGGATACCATGACTTTGATAGAACCCGTTGTAGTCCCAGTTGATCTGTCTGAGACTTCCAGCCTGGTGTTGCTCTGTGCGTCCGTATTTATATGCCTAGTACTATGCCTCGTTGATCTGAAGAAAGAGCCCTCTATGCACCCAGGCACGTCCGAACAGCCCCTTGGCACTTTTGTAGGATTCAACCCATCTTCATCGCAGCCAATAAGCCGCAGGACTACGACTGAATCACTCCATACAAACGTAAGCATTCCAACGAGAAAGTGCCTTTTGTCTGGTGCTGCATTTTGATAAGTGGCTGATCGGACGTGCCCAGGCGCAGTAAATCTCAAGGCCACCTTGATCATCGTTACCAAGGCAGTCCATTTGATTTCCTATCACTTATATAATGTGTTGATACCAGGACAATCCATCCGCCCGGCGAATGATGTGCCACACGGAAACCAATGGAAGCCGAAGGCAAGAAACGGATGTATCACACCAGGGTTCGAATAGACGATACTTGAGCCATTGTTGAAGGAGTGACAGCTAAGGTTGACTGAAGAGTTCAGGCCGAGACAAGGCTAGCGTGATTAGTCAGCATAACTTGGTGTCCGATCTGGGATCCAAGCACCGCAACTACCTTCAACTCAGTTCGATACCCAATCGGCGCTACTGTTCCAAGTAAGCCACAGTTGTTTCCCTCAGCTACTCCTGCTCACTATCACATTTTCTCAGGCGTGTTGCCTCACCTACTTTCTCGGCGCGATCACAAGGCCCGACCGAACTCCGGCTTCACCCATCGTAACAGGCCGCATCACGAGGCAACCGACAACGCAACTTCGCCAGACCAAATTACCCAATCTGGATTGCTGGACATTCTGTGTAACTTGTCTTCCGTTTATCGGTCATACAAAACGCTGTTGTTAGTCGCACTGCGAGCTCCTGTCAGTTGTGCTGCAGTTTTCCGCCAGAAGATCGACCCCAAGACCAATCTCGAGAGTGGCTCCATGAGGTGTAAGCCATAGGTAAGTTTGATCTGCTCTGGTCCTTTCTGCACGGCCTCTCCAGAAGTGATCTCGCCCTTGGCCGTACGTTCTGTTTGCTACACCCGAACTGCACCATGTTGTTGAGTCCTTTCGCTATTACTGGAGTATGCTTTGATATGCTGACAGATTGTCGTAGCTATTGGCATTTACTTGTGGGTTGCGAGGCGCTCAGCGCTCGCATTGAATTCTGGGGCGCAAGTATGAACGACGAGGATGTCCCTATGGAGGACGAAATCATTGCCTCAACAGAGTTCAACAATGGGCCAGTGGATTATGCACCGGAGTTTGTCACTCCGACTGATGTTTTTGCGAACCCAAATACGGCACATCTGCCAAAGAACGCACAATTACCACCCCATGAGAATGCGATGTCCATGCGATCAGCAACACATTATGTGGATGGCCGATCAGACAAGATGGATATCACACTGACCACTCCGCACAGAGGTGTAAGCCCACAAGTACGAATTCCTCCAAAACCGAGATCACAGGCCCTACCACTTGCAACGTTGAAGACTGGGCTAGTTTACGATCCTCGTATGCGATTCCATGCAGAGCTCCCAAACGACTCGTCGATAGATGACATACATCCGGAAGACCCGCGCCGTATCCATTCAATATTCGAGGAGATACGAGAAGCTGGACTTGTGCGTGGCCCCGAGAACTCAGATACGGACGAACATGAGGAACACTGCTGGAGAATTGGAGTCCGACCGGCTGAGAAACATGAGATTCTGTTGATTCACACAGAGCAACACTATAATTTCGTCTCTTCTCTACGAGGTATGCATGCAACTTCAGAATCAGCCATTGGCTGACTGTGACAGATATGACTACGGAAGAGCTGTCTGAGCAAGGAGCTAGGCTTGATTCGATTTACTTCAACCATGCAACCTACGACTGCGCCATTCTTGCAGCAGGAGGCGCCATTGAAGCGTGCAAAGCTGTCGTGCAAGGTTCTGTGCGCAACGCGATCGCCATCATCCGACCACCTGGCCACCACGCCGAGAGTGATCAACCCTCGGGGTTTTGCATCTTCAACAATGTGCCTATTGCGACACGCGTATGCCAAGATGCGTACCCACAGACCTGCAGAAAGGTCCTCATCCTTGACTGGGACGTTCATCATGGCAACGGGATCCAGCATGCATTTTATAACGACCCGAATGTGCTCTACATATCGTTACATGTTTACCGTGGCGGCAACTTCTACCCGAATCTACCGGACGGCGACCTGACTTACTGCGGAGAGGGTGACGGTATCGGAAAGAACGTCAACATACCTTGGGATGAACATGGCATGGGTGATGCCGAGTACATATACGCTTTCCAGGAGGTTGTAATGCCAATAGCTAGCGAGTTCGACCCGGACCTGGTGATTATCTCGGCTGGTTTTGACGCTGCGGAGGGAGATGTGCTCGGCGGATGCTTCGTTACTCCAGCCTGCTATAGTCACATGACACACATGCTGTCTCGATTAGCGAAAGGCAAGCTTGTGGTATGCTTGGAGGGTGGCTACAACCTGCGCTCTATTGCTCGTTCTGCACTTGCAGTCACCAGGGTATTGATGCAAGAGCCCCCGGACCGACTAAGCGAAGACCTAGCACCAAAAGCCACTGCTGTCCGTACGATCGAGCAAGTAAAACGTCAACACTCCAAATATTGGAAGTGCCTGTACCCAAAACATCTAGACAGGACTGATCCAGGTTTTGCCGCAACCGATGCGTTGCATCATATCATCAGAGAATGGCAGAGCCAGCGTCTCGCCCAAGAGCATTCCATGACACCCTTGCAGATATATCAGCCAGGACTTGCACATACTTTCGTGCACAACGTGGTTGCATCGTAAGTACAGTATGATTTGTTACGACAGTCTCGCTAATCCCGCAGGCCTGGTTTCATGGGGCGTAAGCCACTTCTGGTAATCTTTCACGATCCTCCCAGCTTGCAGGATCACCCAGATCAAGTCACTGGTAGAAGGGAGCTACACAACACATGGCTTGTGAGTACATCCTACAGTTTGGCGCTATATAGCCGCTGACACCGAATTCGAAGACTGATGTAACCAAGAGCTACATCGACTGGGCCATAACAAACGAGTTTTCCGTCATTGACGTAAACGTTCCTCAGATCGTGGCTCTAGAAAACGAAGAGGTTGGTAGATCTCCTTTGATTCGGACGTACACAATTCTGACAAAATTAGTCAAACCTTGGTTTTACAAAAGTAGACGATCAGAAAACTCGGTCGGATAGAACCCGTGAAATGGCCACCTATCTCTGGAACAACTATATCGAGTCAGTTATCACAGCATGCTCACCGGACTCAATACTGACCAAAGTGTAGGCCTAGCGATGCGACGCAAGTTTTCTTCATGGGAGTCGGTGATGCTTATCTTGGCTTGGTCGATCTGTTGAGTCGAAATGGTATTTAGCCCCGAAAAGTTGTGACACTCTTGGCTGACCATGCCAGAATCTACTACCGAGAATGGTAGCAGGGTGGAGCTCATCATAGGATTCGTGGCAGATTCAGCTATACAATCCATCAAGCGTCCCACAGACGACGATATCGGGATGTGGTATTTCCACGTACGTGCACAACAGTCCTGCTTACGACGAAGGCGCCTACTAACCTTACACTCTACCAGCACACCAGAATTTTTGTAAAGCAAAGCCACTTCGCCTTCAGCCGCAACACAACAAAGAAACTACGCAAGAAGCTAGGCAATCTCCAGCAATCAGACTGGGACACCTTAGATGAGATGCTGGTCGGCCACAGGAAAGAAGTGCAGGATCTGCTATTGGAGAAGAGAAACGAGTTCGTGGATGACGATGATTCCACTCCGACTGACGAGGATCAACACGCGGGTCTAAATGGCGGTTTCCAAAGTCCGCCTCGAGGGCTCGACGCGCAGGCTATCAAAGCGAGGCACGCTAACGGGTTGCGAGGTCTACCACCTGTCGGTGTTTTCTCCAGCCCAGTGCCTAGGAGTCCTAGAAGTCCCATCGGAAGACCGGCCTGACCTTTGTCGTTATGTTTTGCCTCCCCTGCATAGCACAGCGTGATCGTTCAATGCGGTGCATCTCTTTTGAGCGCAGTTGGCTTGCATAGTGTAGAAACCGGTGTACAATCTTGCCAGCCTTTATGGTACATGCGCTGGTTATTTGGAGTGGCAGTGCCTTGCTATGGAAAGGTCATTAGGATGTAAGATGGCGATGCCCAAGCCTCACTATCAGTAGGCGGAATAACTCAGCCGTGTGCAAGCTTACTCTCACACTGTCGGCATGTACTCGGCCGAATCCCACAGTCCATTGTCCACGTCGCTGACCGACCTTCTTATAGAATGGCTTCTCCCTCATAGCTGGGAATCGCTCCTTGACTAATCAATTCCTAGTCTCAGGCACACCGAACGACATGTTTGGCTGGCGACTTTCCACATTTTTCTTTTGTGGACTGAGGCGTGCTGATGTGTAAGTTAAAGGCGGGCAGCCAAGCCCGACGGTCTCGCTTGATGTGAATGCTATCCGCAGGGCTAGGCGGTTCTAATGTTAGTGGACCCTCTCGCCCACCCGAGATCCCATGCGGTCGCTGATATGATTTCGACCACGACGACAATTCGACAGGCCGGGTGCGCTGTGTTACAAGAAGCGAGCTCTAGACTTGATCGTTATGCATGCCAGGCAATTTCGTAGTACACAGCTCTTGACCTACGACATTGAGTAGCTGTGAAAGCTGCCAGAACACGGGAATAGGGAGCAGGATCAATCGTGTCAGCAAGACAAACGAAGCGTCTACAACACCGCCTTCCTATTGCAAGCATTCCGCAAGGCCGCCTATCTCAAAAAAGATCAACACACGCATGCTGACGGCCAGCCCCGCAGCGGCAATAATCCGTGTACAGAGCCAGTCGCATGCTGCAACCCTGGTCAACAATGCAGCACAACAACAAGCGAAGCCATTCAGCTCGTGCTCGTTCAGCCAACGTCGGTTGTGCAGCGGATAATTCAAAATGCGGATAGATGGAGCATTGGATCTTGGCTGCCGGATTCACGAACGTGCGTTCTGAGAGGCTCGTCGGCCAGCTATCGAGCGGCAACCCCTGGAGCTGGGAAGGCTGTGTGGGGACTGCTGACGGCAGGGCGAAGCATGCTGTACTGGTAACCTGAAGGTGGGTATGCAGCATGTTCTTTTAAAAGCTGATGGTCAGCCGTACGCGATGGGTCTCTTCCCGCCTTTCGACGCCTCTTCACGATCGAGAAACATTCTTCCTCTCGAACTGTGTTCTGGGCACCTTTGGGAGTATTTGCTAACCGACTACTCGTTGCGCTTACACACCGGCGCACACCTGGCGGACCATCCCGAGTATTACTGGACCATACAGCTCTGGTATAGAAGGGCAATATGATGCGTTCGAGGATCGTGAGGCTCGCTGTCGCGGTCGCTGCTTGCCAGCTTTTGTCAACAGTCTCAGCACAAACCATCTCCTCAGTAGCAGAGGTCGTCACCTCACTATCGCCCATCTCCTCAGGATCGCCCGAGCGATCGAGTCGGCCCATTGCCTCAGCCTCCTCGGCAGCGGCAAGCCTGAGAAGTTCGGCTTCAACATTGAGTACATCGGCGACACCAAGCGCGTCTAGCGAGCCGCAGGTGCATCTCATCAAAGCAGGATCCGGAGGATTCAAGTTCACACCGCAGGAGTTGACTAATGTCTCTGTCGGCGACACAGTGACGTTCGAATTCTACCCCCCAGACCACTCTGTTGTTCAGGCCGAGTTTGGCAGTGCATGCGTTCCATACAGCTACGCCGACAAGGATCACGATGGCAAAGGCTTCTGGACAGAAACGCAATGGGTCAACGATACCAGCCAGGTAAGTAACTAAATCGTTAATGCTCGTTTCATATGTTCCTCGATGTTATCAGAGTGGCATTGATCCTGTCGTTGGGTCTATGGAGAGTTGGATCTGACTGATTTCAGATCACGCATTACAACATAACCATCAACGACACAGCACCAATCTTCTTCTACTGCGCAGCTCCCAACTCCTGCATTGGTGAGCTCATGGTCGGCGCTATCAACGCCAACTCAAGCCAAACTCTTGCCTCCCAGATCCAAGCAGCAAAGGACGCCGACTTTCAGCTCGCCGTCGGCGACCCTGTGCCCAAGGAAGCCACCTCCACCATCCTGAACGGCCCGACAGGTCCGGCCACGGCATCCTCGTCTTCGGGCGGCGGATCGCACCTCTCCGGCGGCGCAATCGCGGGCATCGTAGTCGGCGCTGTCGCATTCCTGGTCATCTGCGCTGCGCTGTTCTTCTACGTCGGGCGCTCTAAGAGTCTTAAGGAAGTTATCAAGCGACAAGACGCCAACGCGACGGGCAACAGGAACTCGACGCCAGGACCGGATATGGGCTACATGGCGCACGACCAAGTGCCCAGATTTGGTAGCCCTGCGCCGCCGTACGGTCAGCACAATGTCGGCGAGCAGTACCCCAGTGGGTGGCAGGGCAGCCCGCAGATGCATCAGGGCCACCTGAGCATGCAGAGCCAGGCGAGCGGGAT
This sequence comes from Boeremia lycopersici, assembly GCA_022609225.1. Classification (NCBI taxonomy): domain Eukaryota; kingdom Fungi; phylum Ascomycota; class Dothideomycetes; order Pleosporales; family Didymellaceae; genus Boeremia; species Boeremia lycopersici. Next base: position 267,599 of record JAGKPY010000011.1, on the reverse strand, counting down.
GAGCCAGGAACAGTACGTATTGCGGCGATGATGGGAGGGTTCAACCACGGACGCGAGACTGACTGAAAAATAGACTGGACTACTACAAGCACACGCAAGGGCAGACGTCGCCCGCTGAACTGCACTCGCCACAGCCCGGCCAGCAGGAGTTCCGGGCCGAGCTGGCGGATAATGCGCAGAAGGACGCGAAGAAGCCTTGATCGCCAGTCGTTGTGCTGCCGAGTCGAAGTGATGCAACGAGTTTGGGTGGCGTAGAGCGCATCACCAGCGCTGTTTGGTCACAAAAGAAGACGGCATTGGGTGCGAGTACACATGATTGTTGGGCGCATGGTCTGCTTTCCTGCGCTTCGGCGACGCTTTTGATACCACGTCTCGACATTAGGTCGAGGCGACTACCTTCGCTCCATACAGTAACTAATGGTAAAGCCAAGTACCTCCTTGATCTGGCGCGTGACGGGCATTGTCGCGGTGTTGTGCAGCGTTGCATA